>JAPYZI010002715.1:0-23629 GCA_030523105.1 Ophioninae sp. A BG-2022a | reverse complement strand
ATCAACTTCCGGTTTGGCAAAAACCGGAAGTTGGCAAACCGGAAGTTGATCACTTTTCGTTAGCGACATTCTGACATCAACTTCCGGTTTGGCAAAAACTGGAAGTTGGCAAACCGGAAGTTGATCACTTTTCGTTAGCGACATTCTGACATCAACTTCCGGTTTGGCAAAAACCGAAAGTTGGCAGAAACCGGAAGTTGCAAACCGGAAGTTGATCACTTTTCGTTAGCGACATTCTGACATCAACTTCCGGTTTGGCAGAAACTGGAAGTTGGCAAACCGGAAGTTGATCACTTTTCATTAGCGACATTCTGGCAAACCGGAAGGTGCTAACTTTTCATTAGCAACATTCTGACATCAACTTCCGGTTTGTGACAAACCGGAAGTTGGCAAACCGGAGTGTTTCCACGTAGTGTTTCACTAATAAACAATTCGCCCCATACAAAAAAGAAATTAATTGAAAAAAAAAGAATCCGGCCTTGGGAAGCGATCCCGCACTCTCACGAACCGCAGACATGAACGCTACCAACAAGACCACCGTATTAATGTAATTTAAGGTGCACTACGGCGTACTTATGTCCCGCGGCCGGATGGATGATAGGCTCACTTTGGAGATAATGCTTCATCGATTGATGATAGTACGATAAGTAATATTATAATAATACGAATATAAGTACTGACCATTGACGCAGTGTTTCAAGAATAAACAATTCGCCTTATACAATAAAAAATAAGTAAAAAAAAAGTGCCGGTCTCTGGAAGCGATCCCAGAACCTTACGCACCGTAGACATGTACGCTACCAACGGGACCGCTTCATCATTTGTAATAAACATGCACTACTGTGTACTTATGCTGCGCGGCCGGATGGATGATTGGTTCACTTTTGGGGATAATGCTTTATTGCTTAATGAAAGTATGATAATTCATATAATAATAATGCAAATATAAGCACTCACCATCGACGTAGTGTTTCGCAAATAAACAATTTGCCTCATAAAAAAAAAATAATTAAAAAAAAAAGTGCCGGTCTCGGGATGCGAACCCGCACCCTCACGTTCCGTAGCCACGCACTCTACCAACGGGACCACATCATCAGTTGCTGTAATAGTGCATTCCTATGTACTTATGGTTCGCGGCCGGATGGATGATTGGCTTACTTTTGGGGATGATGCTTTATCGATTGATGAAAGTACGATAATTAATATTATAATAATACGAATATAAGCACTGTCCATTGGCACAATGTTTCACGAATAATAATTCGCCCTATACAGAAAAAAATTAGAAAAAAAAAAAGTACCGGACGCGGGAAGCGATCCCGCACCCCCACGATCCGTAGACAGCAACGCTACCAACCGGACCACCGTACGATTATCATTTTAAGTGCACTCATCTTTACTTGTGCTTCGCGGCCGGATGGATGATTGGCTCACTTTTGGGGATAATGCTTTATCGCTTCATGAAACTACGATAATTAATATAATAATAATACGAATTACAATTTATTTTGCATCGGGACGGGTGCGAGTCCATTGCAAATAATTTTATAAAACGTAGAAAAGTTGTAATTTACATTTATTATCATATTTTAATTACCGTACTAACTAATAAAATAAGCGATCAGAGTTCGCGATAAATTTTTCGACACTAAACGGTAACCATAAAAAATAATTATGATAATTAACAAAAATAACTAATCAAATAAGAATAAATAGTAATAATAATAGAAAATAAAAAGTACCGGGCACGGGATTTGATCCCGTACCCTTTCGAACCGTATCCAGGAACCCTACGAACGTGACCAACCAATCATTCATAAACCAAGTGCACTTTTTGGTACATACTGTTCGTGGCATAGAAATACTTCAATAAAGGGAATAAAATTACTGAGTTCATACAATATCCTGATACCGACATTCTAGTACGGCAAAATCTCAAAGATGACGTTAGCGTCGAGTGGAATTCTTACATGGTAAACGCCAGATACCTTTGCTGGACTCGAAACCGCTTCTGAAGCCCCCATTCTTGTACGGAAATGTCTCAGAGATGGCGTTAGCTTCGAGTGGAATACGAGAATTAGCCACATGATCAAAGCCCATGATTGCTGAACTCGAAATCAGTCATCTGTCAAATTTGCCAAAATGAGTCTGTTTTTATTGATCGTACAAAAAAAATGTATATTGCGCAAGCACAAAAATCTTCTTCAAGGCATTTCGGGACATGATTCGCTGCCGCTCGTCGCACCATCATAAATTCATTCGTAAATTTCCGTAAATTCATTCGCAAATTTCCGTAAATTCATCGTAAATTTCCACGTTCCGCGTCGATCGGAATTTTCAATAAAAGTCCTCGTCGTTGACCTTGGTCGACGAGGCTTGATTCTGAATCTGCTCTTGGCTGTTGTACAAGTCAGCGATCTGGAGTGCCGAGGTCGCGTCCTCAGGATTTTTGTCCTCGCGAACGCGGATGAATCTCGGGAAACGCAGCGATATTCCTTTTTCGGGATCAACCTAGAAAACCAACTCTAAGTTAGGTAAAAAAAAAACGTTAATTGATATACGGGGAAAGAGAAGAGAGAACTTTGCTGCTCACAATGCCTGCTGCCGCTTTGTGGACTGGGGATAGGGAAAGGTCGGCGCATTTGATTTCCCAGACTTGGGTCGCGTCAAACCAGTGATCCGGTTCGTGGCTGGTGTCGTAACGGTAGTAAGGCTTAGCCTGCGGTATAACGCTCGCTTTGAGAAGCTCCGTGTGCTTCTGAAGATCCTCCTCGCTGAAGCCTGTGCCAATCTGCAAATAGGTTATTAAATTATTTATTTCAATTTCATAAAAATAGTTAATATTTGATTAATATTAATAAATCAATACATTTATAATAAGTTAATCATAGACTTATTAATTGATTATATTATAATAATAATAGAATTTTCGAAAACTTCATCGTACTTAAAAACATCAAACTCTCTCACCTTGCAGAGACTCTGATATTCCTCGTTCTCGTGATCGTAACAAGCGAGAAGAAAGCCTCCGTAAGTTCCCGTCCTCTTGCCCTTCCCAATGTAACCACCAATGACGACAACATCCAGCGTGTCACCGACACCCTCGAGATAATCCTTCTTCAATTTCAGCCAGTTTCGCGATCTTTTCGCTATTTCGTAAGTCGCGTCCTCGTCCAGTGTTTTCACCATCAGTCCCTCGCAATTGCCTACAAAGATCATACTTACTCGGTACAACATTCAAACTCAATCGCTATTTTTCGAGCAACCGAAAATTATCCGTGTTTACCTTTCACGGAAACTTCGAGAAAATCTTGAACTTCCTCCATTTTCGTTGTATCGAGACTCGTCGCGAAGTACCATTCTCCCTCAACTTCCTTGAAGTGTTCGCGCAACAATCCCCGACGTTTGGAAAAGGGCTCTTTCACCAAAGGCTCTCCGTTCAGATAAAGAAGATCGAACATAAACACGCAAACCTGAACCTTGATTTCTGCCTCGTTTGCATCCTGCGGACAGAAATCGATTAATTGTTTTAATTAATATAAATAATTATTTATTATTTTTATAAATTTTATTGTGCTCGACCCAATTTTCTCAAATTCTAACGAATCATCGAACTTTTCATGAATTTACCTTTCTTTTTCTCGTGCTAAGTATCTGGAATGGCAATATTTGCTTCTTCTCGCGATCCCAAGCGACTGCCTCGCAATCCAATATGCAACTTTTCACTTGATCGCTTCGAGTGTGGTCCAACCTGGCGATAATGTCTGGATATTTGGACGTGTTGTTCTCCTGATTCCTACTGTATATCCTGACGTCACCGTTGTCGGCAATGTGAATCTGAGCACGTTCACCGTCGTACTTCCATTCGCAAGTGAACTTCAGACCCTCGAATCGCGTCAACACTTCCTGAACGCCCTTGGTGGGATGCGCCAACATCGGCTTTAGCGGCACACCGGGTGTCAATTTGCACTTCTCCGGCAATCCCTTCACTCCGTCTTCCAGCAGGACTGGTATCACCATATCGAAATTCGGACATTCGCTGCGAGAAAGAAGATTACACGATGAGGCAATCGAATAGTTGGAACCTTACACTTTTAGAGATTGAGCTTACCAGTAAGTCGTCTTTATGATAAGGGAGATTTCGTCGTACTTTTGCTTGAACGAATCGCTCCCGAGTTTTTTACTAGCGTTCAAAATTTGCGGTGGATATTCTTGCTCCGGTGGAGTCATTGCGCAGGCCAGTGCGAGAGCCTACGTGAAAATCGGGCAAGTTCGTTGATATTAGCTTTTGGTTCGATTTCAGTTCAGTGAAAGTTACGAAAATTCAGCATTTTTTTTTTTTTTTTGAAAGTTTTCAATAGTACATTGATACAGTATTTTGCCAATATTTCAGTAATTAAGATTCAACCAGTTCGACCAGTGTTTATTGGGTTTGTTCTTTATTTTCTGCATCGCTCAATGTTCCTACTCACTTGCAAAACCGATTGCTCCGCTAGACCAATCCTGAGCTTTCCCGCCAATGACCTGATGAGATATCTCGCTTCCGTGAAACGGCAAGCGACGAAGAGCGACTGAATTCTGTCTACTTTCTTCCCCACGGACTGTTCAACGAATCAAAATAACGCGTTTAAACTTCGATGGACAAATAAAGAATTGATGATTTTTAAAGTCAAACATGAAATAATTACCGAAGTTCCAGTCATTTGAGCAATTTCCTTTAATTTCGCAAAAACGTGGGATACGGAGAGTGGTGCCGGTTGAAACATCATTCTCTGATTGGAACGACTGCCTTCGGCTACTACACCCAAATCGCCAGCCTCCTGTGCATCCAATTTGATCTGAGCGAGAGTCCTTCCGGTGCATTGCGCTATGGCTTTCATCAGTGTCGTCTCTGCAACTCCGAGCTCTAAACCTGCGTACAATTCGTGACGATACGATCTACTCGCAGATGACTGCCATCTACTCTGGCTAACTTAACGGCGCAGTTTTCCAACCTTCGTAAGCAGGAGCGAGTTGATTCAGACACAAGTAAACGCTTGGCAGAAGATCCGCTGGACTGAGCACTATGAGGGAGCGAAAGTAGTTGGATAGAATCTCGATCATCTTCAACCTGGCGCTCGTTTCCTCTATCAGCTCCAGTGTTCTGGTTAGCGCTATGTAAGGCACTCTAGAGAAATATGACAAATTGTTCTTTATCATATCATCAACACCTCAATCTTCCACGAGACCAAAGAAGTATTATTTAAGCAGAAATATTAAAACAGTGCCTTACTTGTCACCTCTATTCCAAAATGCATCATCGATCGGGTGGTACTTGGAAGAGTCCGGATTGTAAGCTGGGCTTTCTTGCTTTTTGTCCGCACCTTTACTTTTAGCACCATCTTTCTGTCGGGGAGCTGTAGAACAATGATCCTAATAATAACCTCGTCACAGTTTGAGACAATTTGAAGTCCTTCGATGCTTACCAAAGAAGCTGTTCAAGGGCTTAGGAGACTTCTTTTCTGTCTTCTCTTCCTTGGGACTCTGTAGCTTAGCTTTCTCATCTGCCTCGCTAGATGTCTTTTTTATTTTGTCGCTTTCAACGCCATTGGCCTCCTGCCCTCCGTCCGATACTTCGCTGTCCGAAGATATCTTAGCCTTGGTACTCGTACTCGCAGTGTCTTCGTTCTCCTGTGTCACTGGACTGTCCAGCAACTGATTCAGAAATTTCATTACGAATATTCATTAAGTAAAGTAGCAACAACGAAGGTTCCAATATTACCGGCAAATGACCGTCGTCGTCACTGGAGTCCTCACGAATTATTCTAGCTCTTTTTTTCACCGGCTTTTTTTTAACCGGAATACTCTTCTTGGAGGACTCTTCGCTGATCTTCCCATTTTGCTTTTTTGGAGAAACTTCGCCCTCGTTGGACTTCTTGGATGCATCGGGCTCTTTCTTATTTTTGTGTGGCTTTTCTTCGACAAGCCGTTTCTTTCCTAAGGCTGCCGATATCGTGGACTGCGACTTTTTAGATTTGGAGGTTCCAGGCTTGGGAGACGAATCGATTTTCTTTAACGGCGGAGAACTGAAAAACGAGTTTGTTTATGGAAATTTCTTTTGGGTTTATTCGGGTTGGAACAAACGGCGAAAAATATTGGGAAACAAAGTACCTCACCTGGAACTATCACCGCTGCTTTTATCCCTCTTTCTCTTTCCATCAGCGAGCGTTGCGGCTTCCTTGATTTTGCTCCTTTTACTAGCATCAATGTGCAGTGTATTAATAACGATCTTCAACACTGGTGATCTCCGAAGTGAAATCTTTGACAAGTGTGCGTGCATTAAGCCACCGCGAAAGCAAACGTTCAAAAAACTCGTCATTTTCACCGCACATAAGATTATATAGTTTTATCCAAATATCACGACACTAAGAGTTAGAGAATTATTGTTTATTGATATTCCGAAACGTACCTCGTCTCTGGGGTTGTACCGTTCGTATCGGAGCTCTCGGTCGATTTCTTGAAGAAGGATCTGTCGAAACAAATTTATTAGGCCGAAAATTCAACGAAAGTTTTATTAGGTAGATGATCTCGCGTACGGCTATGAAACAAAAACAAACACGATTTTCCAACGGAATTACTTACGTGATCGACCGTTGTGCCATTTTCGCGCGGTTTCCGAACACAAACTTAACCTACAAAAAAGTACGCATCGACTCGAGTGGTTCATCAAGCGACGCTTTATTTTTCGGACTTCATCGAACATCCGGGACGATCTAAATGTACTTCCGGAATTCCGAAGTTTTTTTCGGTCGTTGAACTGAACGGACATCTAGAATAATTTTTTGCGAAATGACTAATAAAATATTTCAAGCGACGGAAATTTACGAATGTTTATTTGATTTATACGATACCTGAGAAAATTTCGCTCATGCGTGCCTGTCAAGAACGTTGGACTTAAATGATTCGATCTATTTTTTTTTAAACGATTATGAATCATTGCATGGTGAAATGAGGATTTGGAATATTCAATCACATCTATTTATTAACTATCGTTGAAACAATACAATAAATATACGTATCATTCTAAAATAAAAGGGGAAATATGCATGAACTTCCTGTCGGCTGTCACATAGTGGAGTGCTAAAAATAAAAATTGCGGTTCTTTCTCTTTCTCTTCATCTTTATTGTGATTATATTTTATTTCCTAGCGAGGAAAGCCTTCGTGTTTCGATCGTTCGATTTCCTCGGAAAGTTAAATGCAGCGATTTGTCGTAATTCGGATTTCAGCTCGAACTTGACGACAATGTATTCGCTTTTCCTCATCGTTCGATCTGGAGCGACGGTCGCTCCAATTATACAATTATCATTACACACGGCGAGACCTCTAGCCATGTTCTTTTTTTTTATATATATAAACTGCCATTTTTTTTCAAACGCTTGCGTGAATCCTGGTCTCGCGACCAATATCCGCCATATTGCTAAACATCGGAAAATGCGACTACAGGCTTGGTCTATGACGTAGCGAAAAACCAACGGAGGGCAAGGTTATTACCTGTTTTTTATAATCCGTTAATTACGGCTCAAAACTTGTCGACGCGTATCAGATTTAAAAAAACCACGGCTTAATCTGGCTACGGAATCGACGTATTCTACTCATTCAATTTACACAAAAGCGCCACTCACGACGCACGGCAGACCAGCAAAGTTAACGCATGCGTGCCATTATTGGACGCGGAAAACGTTCATCTCGGGATTCAGCGAAGTGCAATCTTCGAGTAAACAAAAGTGAAAGAACGAAAAAAAAAAAGAAAAAAATGAATTCCAATGCAATGAGAACGGCCAGCGGATTTATTCGTGTTGACAATCTTTTTGTTCCTTCGATGTAATTAGTATCCCGAAAGTTTAGCAACCACAATATATATATATATATATATATTTTTCCGACACTCTACCGTCGGATCACAGTCCGAAGGCTTGACTCGCGAGTAATGCATAGATATATATATTCTCGGAAAAAAAAAATCAAAAGTTACACATCTACGTATATTCGTTAATTCGACGGGAAATTCTTCCGACCATTTTAAAAATCGATCATAAACGCAAAGTACGGTTGTTTTATTTTTAGTTCGTTATTCCTTTTTTTTTTCATTTTGCTCTTTTTCTCGCGCTGTTTCATCCGATTAATTTTTTTCACTAACTTTCCTCTTTAAATCTCGTATCGTAAAATAGAAATTTGTAGAAACGGCTACAGGCTAAATTCATCGTCGGGTTTCTCGTTTTTTTTTTTGCTTACTTTTTTTTCTTTTTTTTTGCATCATATTTTCTCAAAGTATTCCTCAAGTGCTTGCGCGCGGTTTTCATTCTTCAAGTTTAAAAAAGCTCGATGAAAAGTGCGGGCAACGGGAGGGTCACGAAACGTGAATTTAAGGTTGCCGGTTGGTTCAGGGTAACGTGTAACGTACGTACGGTACTTCGACGTCGTTGCCGTCGGTGTCGTTGCAGCAAAGCTCGAAAACGAGAGCGCGAACGTGAGGCTCGAGTTTCTTCTTCGATACTTTTTTCACAACCTCGGACATGGGTAAACCCATACGTTCGAGGCATTTGGCTTTAGCCATGAAGAAAGAGTAGAGCATACTGACGCCTTGCGAGAGCATCGTAACGTCGAGCTTGTGTTCATTCTTGAAGTAATCCAAAAATTCTTTGAGGGTCAATTCACCCTTGACTTCGAAGCGATCCCAGAGCGTCCACTCGGTATCGTAATATTTGAGTTTCGGTGCTGAAACCGGTTCGGAAAATCCAAAATAGGGAAGAGCCAAATTAAAGAAGCCATTTTTGTAGACAGAGAGATCGGTGACGTTTCTAGCCAACTTGATGAGTTCGAAGCAAACGAGCCCCGCAACGACGGAAGTGGTAGTAGCGATGGCAGGGATAATTTTCCCGGCGATGAGTTTGCTCTTGTGCCTGTCAGCCATAGGGATCTTGTAGTTAGCGGCGCGTAAGTTTGACGAGGCGACGATGAAGTCGATATGGAAATTCGCGTCGACGTCCTTCTCGAACTCTTGTGGTACGATCGTGATGGAGGCGAGTTCGTTATGTTTCGGCAATTGTTCCTGTATGTGTACAAGCCTTTCGTGATCGACGTTACCACCGCCGTTTGAAACTTGCACTTGAGAATCCGTTTCGGCTATCATCACGCCAGACTTCGGAGTGAATTTCGGTACTTGAACACTCGCCACAATTTCAGCGATGCGTTTCCGGTCCCGATTCGCTGGGATTCCATAAACGGCAGCTTTGAGGTTAGCCGCGGCGACGATGTAGTCGAGATGGAGAGGATCGTTGATGTCGAACTCGAGAGGAACCGGACAACGTTTCGGACCGGACCAGAAAGGCTGACCGCTGGAAGTCACTTGATCAGGCGGGAAGTTGAAGAGAAGCTGCCTTATCTGATTGTTGTATTGTTCCTGCCAATGACAACGGGCCCAAGCGACCGCATCTTCGAAGCTGTTCGGTCTCTCCTCTACCAACGCCGTATAAACCGACTCCAGGACTTCCAGAGGTTGAACACCCGGGAGTTTCAGAGTTCTCTCGACGAATTGAGGATCGGCGATGTATTGCGCAGCGTTTTCAGCGGCTTGTCGGAACAGACCTTCGAAACTGTCGCGAGCCCATTGCAAAGTGTGCTCGATAGCGTTCGGGAAGTTCTTCAGCGTGCAAATCGGTATACTCTTCTCCGGTGGATCTTGGGAGGAGCTGTAAGACTCCGTTATGAAAGGAACGACTACTTGAGTGTTTCCTTTGGTACCGAGAGTGCCGGATTCGAGTAGGGGTTTCCTGTAGTAAACGCAACGACGATCCATGTAGATACGAGCGTCCACGTTGTCCAGGGCGTTCGCGACTCCGTCCAGCACTTCGAAAAACTCGTCGTTGTAAACCTTCTCGGTATCGGTGCAAACACGATTCTCATGGGCGACTACTTTCATATCGGGATTCATTGATTTAGCGACACGGGCCGCGGTTGATGATTTCGGCTTTTGAACGTCGGCTGGTCTGAACAAGAATTGACGATTCAAGTTCGACTTCTCTATCAAATCCATGTCGGTGATAGTGACGCAGCCGGTTTCCGCGCCGACTCCCATCATCGCGAAATTCTTCAGCAACTCGCAACCGATCGCTCCGGCCCCTACCACGAAGTATTTCAAACTACCGATCTTCGATTGAAACTTGCGACCGAACACTGCGACTTGAGAGTCGTAACGAGTACCGAGAGGCTTGCAATCTTCCTCGCTTGTCTCCGAACGATCCGACGGCAGACACTCGACAGCGTCGAAGTACAACCACTGATAGATAGGCGAAAATTTACCCGAGCAAGCTTTCATCACCTCCTGGGCTACTATACCTCCTATCGTAGCGTCCATTGGATTTAAATCCCCCGCGGAGACCTTAGCGAATGTTTCGATCAATTCATCGTTCAATTCCGTTTCGAACGAGTAACGCTCCTTCGTCTTCTTGGCTAGTTCGACGAGCTCCTTCGCGTCCTCGTCGTTCCAAGGACGAGGGAGGCATCCTTTGCTACTCGTGAAATCGTCGAGTGCCAAAAATGCAATATGCAACTGCGCCGGATAATCGAATTTTCCATAATCAGCGACCAAATATTCCGGACTCTTTAGGGATTCCTCGAGTGACTTGAAATTCAGAGTTTTCGGCATTTTTACTTGAGTCACTATGCCACCACGCTCGTACTCGGATAATTGTGAAGTGTCACCGATACCGAACGTGTACGGACCCAATACTTTGATCTTCTTCGGTGCGCAAGCGTTCAATTCCGTCATTCCTTGAATCTCGGAAAACGTTACGTAATCCCCGTCTTCCATACCGTGTCTGGTATCATCCAGACACGTCACTATACCTTGCGAATCCCGTGATACACTCGCTATCATAGCGCTCACCGGTGGCTCCCCGGTAGTATCGACCACCACGAATTTTTCACCGAAATCGCAAAAAACTCGAGAGAACAAGCCACGAGTGTCAGCGATGATAAGAGCCGTGTCGTTTTCACGGGTAACTCGGGAAACGCGTATTTGCTCTTCTAACGGAGTTTCCGTGAGGACAATGACCTTGAATTTCTTCAAGAATTCTTCGTCCAGATCTCCTTCGTGATGATGGGTCCGAACGTAACTGTTAAGCTCCGATAAACGCTGACAGCAAGCCACCGCTCGATTCTTACCGATATCGGCTTCGGTCAAGTAAAATTGTGTGCCGAGATCAGCTATTTTCGTGACAGCGTTGTCGTGAAGAGTCACCGATTTAACACCACCGAGAATAACGTTTTTGGCTATTTCAACGCCAAGACCTCCGAGCCCGCAAATGAGTACGTCAGAACTGGCCATACGACGCATCGCGTCGTGACCCAACACGTACAACTGACGGGAGTACAATCCCTCGTCGATATCCGCGTGCGCCTTACCCGACGAGGTCGCCCCGTTCTTCGCCATTTCGCTAGTCGTCAATCTCGCCGTTCCGTCACCACCAGCCAACGTAGCTGCAGCTGCGGCAACGCGTCGCTTCTTAGCCGGGGGATCAACGGAGCTCTCCACCGTCTCAGCACTAGACATCGGACTTTAAGAAACCCGTTTTATTTACGCCGTCGATTTGTCCCCTTTTTTGCCCTTTTCGCGGTCACGTTGGCTTTTTTTACTCAAGCGCTTCGCTCCTCCCGACTCGATAACTGCGAGTCCGGCGATGGTGAGATGGCCGATGATACACAATTTTATTCCTGTCGAATCCGCTTCTTTTTACTCGGTCGCTTTTCCTGCATCGTCATGAAATATTAAACGCTTATAAAAATTCAACAAACTTAATGGGATTTTTAAGTTATTCATTCGTAAAGATTTATTTGGGAAACAACAACCCGAACAAACTCACTTGTATGAGTTACGTAGAGATAATAGATTGTCCAAGACTCTCTAGATAACTCATTGTTGAATTAGATAGATAAGAATCCTTGGATGTAGAGATAATTTATTGTTGAGTTAGCTAAGTAAGAATCCTTGGATAACCTACCATTTCTATGTAATTCGTACGAGTGATTTTGTTTGGGTTGTAACTTTGGTTTGTGGTCTAGTACGAGTTACATAAATCAGAAAAATTAGCAATGTTGTACGAAGCGAGCGATTCTTCGGCTATAAAAGTGCGTTTACCTAGGTAGAAGCGCCAATCTCGGTGTTGGGAATCGTCAGGCCACCGCTCACACCGCTCGAGCCTCCTGGAACAGAGTCGTCGTCAGAGTCACGGTTATGATCGAATAAAAACCCCCCTGCCCAGTTACACGAATAATCAATAATCGTTATTACTCTGACAGGGAGAACTGGAAGTGGCAAATTCGTCAAAATTTCCCTCATCAAAAGTGGGAGAGATAATAAAAATACAGTTCGTGACGAAATTTTGGATGTATCTTTTTTGGGCTCGAAAAGTCATTTGCTCGTGAATGTGTTGAAGGTTCTGACAATTTGACGGAAACGAGAACAAAAAAACGTCAGGTCGGGTGTTAGGTTCGAGGTTAACGGACGAGAACAAAAGTACAGGCGCTCGTCTTTTTTGTTACGATCGGAAAGAACGCGCAGCTTTTGTTTCAAGGGGGAAAAGAAATTACGGAACGATTGTCGGGAAATTCCGCGAGTGTATCGTATCTTAAATTTGACGAGAGTTTCACCCACACATAGACAAACGATCGTGCGTGTTTTTTTTTGCATTCCCCTTACCGTCCGTTTTCCTCGGCGTCTTCGCCGCGGTTCCTCGCCTCGCGGTACTGCCTGCGACGCTAAGCACAAAAAACGTTCGTCAGCCTCGCTGGAGGGAAAATAACTCTACCGAGGAAGTATCAGGATACCTCTTGGTATCGAGGTTTTCCAATTAATTTTTTCGGACCCGATTCGTGTCGCGCGGTTGGGATACGAGAACGTTGCTAGACCGCTAGTGAGACTGCGAGAATATCGTGACTCGTCCGTGGGAGAGCGCAGTCGCGTGTAGCACGGCGTTTCGCGCATGCGCGGGTCTTCGCGAATTCGCGTTTCGTACCTCCGTAAACTTATTCCTTACGCTATTAAGCCCGGCGTTTCTGCTAGAATTTTTCGTCCCATTACTTCTCTAACGTTTTTCCGTAAAGTCTAAAAAGGAAATGGACACTTCAAACGATTTCGCGAATTCCAAAATATGGCTCCGAATATTTCGCGTTCGGGCGACACTGCGGTGGGGAGGGAGGTGGAGGGGGCGAAAAAATGGGGACGCCGAGAACGCGTTCGCGCAGGTTTTTCCTTTTTTTTATCGAATTTCCCAGAATTTTCGTTTTTTCACTCGCTTTTCCAAATTATTAGTTAATTTATGCGAGATTTTAAATACACGGGGAGGAAGCGGGGATCATCGATGTTTTCCACGTCTGTGCGTCACTGAATTCCTTTTCGCGTAA
Organism: Ophioninae sp. A BG-2022a; assembly: GCA_030523105.1. NCBI lineage: Eukaryota > Metazoa > Arthropoda > Insecta > Hymenoptera > Ichneumonidae > Ophioninae sp. A BG-2022a. Next base: position 10,188 of record JAPYZI010002715.1, on the reverse strand, counting down.
CGCTGTTGCGAAACTAGCGCCGCGTACAAAAAGGAGTCTGGTGAGGGACGCCGACGCGCGAACGGCCATGTTAAATTGCGTTCTTTGAAGGTTTCGTAAAATTGTATAGAAATCTTCTATTCAAGACTCGTTTGATGAGTCACAGTTTTACGTACTTTGGCAAAACGAGTCGTTTGTTGACGACATTGTTCGAATGTATCAAACGCGGGTATAACCTAAAGTATTACAATATTACACATCGAAGGTTAATCCTTTCGTCGAAATTTCAAACTGTCGTATGAATCTGTAATACTTGATGTCTTTGAATCCAAATAAACCCAAACTGCATCGTGTGAATTTGTAATCCTTTCGTTATCAAGCATACATGTTACTATTATTAAAAATGCATCACTGATACATGTGGATTATTGAGGTTATTATGATCATTATTAATATATAAATTGATACATATTACTGAAAAATTTGTTTTTGAAAAAACAAACAATTCTCTGTATTCGTAAATGTCTTGTGTTAAAATACTTACGATTCCCGTGTTACTGTTTTTCGCTATTACAGAAATTTGTATCACGAAATTCGTTACGAAAAAGACGAGCTGCCTTGGGCAGAGTGCGTCGTCTATTGCTGTTTCACTCTGCCGCTCGCAGCATCCCTAGTGGTGAATTTTCATACTTCATACTTTCGAAGACGGCTGTACCTACCGTCCCTGCAAAATTGAAAATCCACTCGTCGTATCCAAAAACAATAATTATTCAGTAATAAAAAACAATAATTTATAAATATTTAATTCATGGTGAAAAAGTATATATTTATGTAGACGATTTTTGGAACATGACGTTTGTGCTTCAAAGCCACGGAATTCAACATTGCAATTAACTTTCGAAGTGGAAAAAATCTACTCGTTTGTCGCGAAAACAAAAAAAAAAAAAACCTTTGAAATATATTGACGGAAAATAAAATCCCGTTTATTTTTCGTCTTTTAACGTGTTTTAAAAATAAGAACTGTTTCGATATAAAGTTCCAGATGACTTTATTCTCCCGGATCCTCCGAACCGCAGATTCAACCGTTCGCTAAATCTACGCAAATATATCGTCGCTGACAATTGCACACACGAATTTCTAGTAACACGGAAAAACCCACACACGATCAGCGATCCGTTTTCGAAGTTTCTTCAAGGTTGGAGGAAAGAGATGAAATAATTCGTCCGGTTTTAAGAATGAAAGAGACGGGAAACAAAAACGGGCCTAACATAGGCCAAAATCCACGGGCCGCCGTACGTTGCGTCGAGTAAAAATAACTCATTTACAAAAAGAAAAATGGCAGGTTGCCAAAAATGAATTTCAACGGTCGGTTTCGCTTGTTTTTGATTTGTTTTTTTGTCAACTTTCGTGCTCGGATTCCAGAAGTTGTCAAAATCGAACATTATCGCGTTCATCGAGAGAAACCGGACTGCCAAAAGCGCGACGAGCGCTACGATCATCCTGATCTTCGTTTCCGGATGAGTGTTTCGTTCTCCGTAATTTGTTCAATTCCGACCTCGACCGTCCCGTGATTATCGGGCTTCCGTTATCGAGATGTCCGAGTGGAGTGATCGTCGGAAACGGCGTTGTCGGATTTATCGATTCACCGGTATCCGGAGCTGAGTTTCGTCCGTCCACCACCAGGGGGCCACTCATCAGCGAATCCGGAGTTCCGTTCAGGGAATGAGAGATCGGTAATACTGGACCGCCCAGAACATCCGAGACACTCGATGACGTTATCTCCTCGGGCACTGTTGACGTTCTTCTCAACACCGATTTTCTGCTCCTGTCGATGAGCAAAAAATAATTAATATTTTTTTGATGTTTGGGTTTTTTTGGGCTTTAAATACTTGACGTTTAAAAAAACTATTTGCAAGCTTTACAACCGAAGCAAAGTCAAGAATTAGGAGGCTCGAAAATTTTGCGAATTAGTGAATATTTCGGGGTAACTATCATCGACTCACTGGTTCGTCTCGACCGGTGAATAAATCTGATCAGGACTGCCGCCGGAGCCACGGCCGTTGTCCCACGAATTGTGACGTCGATGATGGCTTATCTTATCCCTGTAAGCTTCAACTATATTGCTAAAACTACCGACGATTCTTTTGTCGAGTTCTTTGAGCAGTTTTTGCGGTATATTGCCCCTGCTTGCTCGATCCGAAATTTTTGATCCCTGAAAACGATAAGAGGAAACACGAGTTAAAATTAATCCAGCGAGAGAAAAAAAGTACATTTGTATAAATCAGTTTGCACAAACTAATTTTTTAAATCGGTACAAGTAAATTAGTATAATTAATAAATTAATTAGTATTTATATAATTATATAAATCAATTATACTAATTTATTTAATTAATATAATTAATTTATATAAATTAATTTATACGAATGATTAAACAAACCGATATACATTCAAATTAAAAATTCAAATCACCGCAATTTAAGGAAAAAAAGGTCCCCATTTTCGTTAAAATGGAATTCTCTTTGGAAATCAAATTTTGAGGTCATTTTACTTTTTGTGTAACTATTGGCATCGTTAGTTTAGGTTTGTTTGGGTTTGTTTATTTCAATTATTTCAAATATTACGTTTTTACCATCAGAATATTTTTTTTTTTAGCTTTAAGAAATGTTCAATCGATCCGAATCCTACTGCGTTATAATTCGTCAACCGAGGGGTCGATCGTCCCTATCAGGATCGAGGATCGAATATACTCACGCTCAAAGTCGTGTACGATTGTGTGCCGTTCGTATCCGCGTTCGGATTCGTCCATATGTTCGTCGCGCCTGGAGCGTCGTCTACCGAATTTAGTAGCATCTCCGCTGAATACGTAGGTCGGGCAGGTATAATCGGCGAACGACAGCAGACCCTGAAGACCACGAAAACGTAGAAAATCCCTTGCCCTGGAAATATTACGTCACCTATGGCAAAGACGTTCCTCGAGAATCGCTGATTACTCACGAATTAACATCTTCCAATTTCTTGAGCAACCTCTCGTTCTCTCTGCAGACGAGTTCCTGATCTCTCATAACTTGTTCCCTCGTGGCGTATAATTCAGCGTTTTCGCGACGCAGAGCTTCGTTCTCGGTTATATAAGCCCTCAGCAATTGGCTCAGCTCGCTCGATTCCAGTTCGGCCAATTTGTCCAAATCGACTTCCGGTGGCGTCATCAGCAAGCGCCGCTCTTCATCTTCATCGTGATAATTCATTCGTTGATTCGGGGATATCGATCGCAATATCGAGATATATCGAGATATCGAGATATCGATTCCAATATCGAGATATCGATCGCAATATCGAGATAACGTAAAATTCAAATTTCTCTTACTTTTCGAACCCGAACGTTTCGCCCTCGTCGATTCGTCATCAAGATGGAGAGCGCTCCGCAGATGATCGTTCTCCGTCTGAAGAGCGGCCACTTCACGCTTCAAACTCAGTATCAGAGCTTCCCGCGGATCCTGTCGAGTTCAACAAGGTTAAATATGATTTCGCGATCGATTGAAACGAACAACTCAAATAAAACGAAACGGACGAACGATTAACGAAATAAACGACTATTGACTAATACGTTTTACGTTAATTCAAGTTTATTTAAGTTACAACGTTCAAATAAGCGAAATAATAATGAATAAGTTTAAAAAATTAATAAAACTGGTAAATAAGAAAAAAAAAAAGGAATATAGGCGTAACATTTTTCAAACGATTGGATAACATAGAATCTAGACGTAAATGAAATTTTCGTCCTTTTCAATTATCATTTAAACATTCGTTTTAATAGAAAAAAAAAATCGCCTCACCATAACGACGATCGGCTTGGTGCGAATTTTTTTCGCTCTCGCCGCGTATCTCAGAGTGTTGAGCGTTTCGCTGGAATTTGAGCGAGCGGGTGAAACGCACGCGATCTGGAGTGACGATATTAATAGTAAGAAAATTAAAAAAAAAAAAAAAAAAAAAACAAGATTTTTATTAGATATTCCGAATTGGTGGATGGAAATTTTCCGTTTGTCGGATTACTTAATCAACGTGTTCGTATTTATATAAACGGACCATGAGAGTAACTCCGTTGCCGGCGAGACTATCGGCCAAAAGTTTCGTCAATTTGCTGTCCCGATATGGAATATGGCCGACCTTCTTTTTCCCATCGCTCAACGAGGCTATGCAATAACCTGCCAAAGTTCCAAAAAAAAATTCGTCACGATCAGTCATTAAACGTAAAAAAGCTTTTTTTTTTTTGGAGTAGCATACGATGAGACAAAAATACGATTCCAGCGAAAATTGAATTTCAGTGTATTTCTGGCTCGTACCCAAAACCATAAGGCTCTTGTTGATGTTGTTCGCTTCCTCGAGCGTCTTCCCCTCGCTCTGAGTTTTTTTGGTCATCTCGCTCCCAGCGAGGTCCACGAAATTTATTTTTCCCTGTTTCGATATGAATACACCGTTCTCCATCTACGACGAAACAAATAAAGGCGGATTGTCAACTCGAGAACGAAAAGATTTTGGAATTTTATTTTGGAATAAAAATTTGCACCTGTTGTTCGGACGTTATGTGAACCGTGAGGATAGTGTGGCTTCGACTCGAATGCTCGTTCATGTTGTGCGTACCCACTGATCGATTTCTCATTCCTGCGCACCGATATAATTTATTTTTATTTCAGTTATTATTTATTTTTAATTCGGCCTTTATTTATTTTCATTGTAGTTATTCAATTCTCAATTATTTTCATTTCATTTGATTCAGGTTTTGCCCAATTTGTATTTTTCTTGCCTGTTTTTATCGAACCGATTCCAAATTACACTTTCATTATTTTTATTGGAGTTATTTATTTAAATTTCATTTGGTTTAGGTTTTATGCAATTTTTATTTCAGTTGTCTGTTTTTAAGGAAGAGATTTCAATTTACTTCGATTATTTAATGATCAGTTGTCATTTATTTGAATTTTAGTCGTTATTTATTTCAATATCATATATTTAATTTCAATAGTTTTAATTTTATTTAATCGGAAGAAACCGAAGTGAATTACCTTCCTCGAGGACTGCGAGGAGATCATCGAGTTCCTCGCACTCGACGGTGAAAAGATTCTCGACGAAGAAACCGCGAATCTTTTTGCTCCATCTGACAGCCAACGGTTTCCTCGAAGTTCCAGGATTGAGGAGATCGATCACCTTCTCGTTGTAGATTTCGAGGAAAGACGCTTTGAGAACGAAATTGAATTCTTTCCGTTCCTGAAGTATCTTGAAGAGATAAACGAAGGAACGAAAGACCAAACCGTGATCCTCCGAGTACGGATTACCGTTTTCGAACTGAAAAATCGTAAAATACGAATGAGAAATTTACGTTTCGACGAAAATATCGGATGATAGATTTATTCTTACCAGGCCTGGTGGACCCGTGAGCGTGTGGGTTTTTCCGCTACCCGTTTGCCCGTAGCAAAACGCCGTCGTGCTGAAACCCTCCACTGCCATCTCGATGAGTTTCTTGATCCCGGAAAACTGGAGAATGTCCTCCTGACTCGCCGCCGGCTCGAACACGACATTGTACGAAAAGAACTTGGCTCGCTTGTCACCGCTGTTCGATAGGCCCTCGCACTGCGATCGATAACGAATCGTTAATCAAATTTTCGTCGTTACGTAACAATCGCGTTGAATCGCGTCGCTCGAAATTTATTTACATATTTATTTACATTTTTTTGTATTTTTATTACAATTTTTTACACCGTAATTCAAATTGTAACTATTTTTTAAATTTTCATTCGAATCAACATTTTTTTTTTAGTTAAATTCGAATTCTCAAAATTTTAATCTTTGAAATTTCAAGTCCAATTTTTACGCCGATGGGCAACAAGAATTTTGGAAAATTTGCAAGTTTTTTTATTAATCGAATTTTCAAATAATTTAAATCGTAAAAATAAAAATAATGAAACAGTAAAAAATGTTGAAAATATTTAATTTGTGAAATTTCAAAAATTTAAGAAAAACGATACTCACGTGAATCTGACCCCGACCAGGAAAATGAACCGCGGCGTCTTCGCCCGATTTCCGTTCCTTTTTGCTCAGCGGACGAACTCTGAAAAAAAAAAGCGTGCGGTTTATCAGTCGAATGAATAATACAGGTTGCTTCGAATTTTATCCAAGTCGAGTGCAATTTTCGCGGAAAGTGATAAAAAAAAAGAACGTTACCTGACGACTACGTTTATATTGTCTTCCGGAAGTGGATGCTTGGAGGCTATGACCCGACGGTCCCCATCGGCCAATCGCTCGATACTTCCGACCCTGCAAGGAAAAACACAATTATTATTATTATTATTGTTTTAACTATTTTTTCAATTATTATTCAATTTATATTTTCAAGTATAAAAATAATAATAATTGAAAAAATAATATGAATAATAATGTTATTTTTTTTCAATTATTATTTTGTTTATCACCACAAAAATATAATTATTAATCCTGTTGCTCTTTTTGGCTAAAAAATAAATTAATTTTTCGTCATCAGTTCGAATTGTAATTTTCATTTAATTTTCAATATATTTTTCATAGATTTTAAAACATAAATTAATATTATTAATTAAATTTAATTAATATGAAAATTGTGATTGTTTAAAAATAAATAAAGATTATCGAAAAACAAAATCGTCGCAAATTCTTTCGAATATTGAAATTTCTGTTTGATGAAATTTTCAGTCCACGATTATTTTGAATGAAAAGGGAGTTCCGGGTTTGTTTGTTGAAAGGGGCTCTCGTATCGGAACGGGTGCTGGTATGTTATGATGCAGCGTTAGCGGCGCGATGAATAATCGATTTACGGGATGACCTTGGCCATACGAGACTCTCGGACTTCCGATCCCATCGGATATCTTCTACATTTCTTTTGATACGGCAAGTCGCAACGTGTCGGAACGTGTCGCGTTCCTTCTTTCGAAACGTCTCGAGTTCTCGTCTCTCCGTCAGTGTAAAAAAGTAAGTTTGCCAAATCTCATCGAAATTTTATATCCATCGCTTTTCGAGTATTGCGCGAACGATTTTCGTAATCGTTTTTAAAAGTGGCATTTTATTAAAAATAACGAAATATTAATTCTTAATAGTGCGATTGTTTGAGAAATATTTTTTTATTACTTTTATTATTATTGTTTGTTTTATTATTTTTTTATTACTGTGCCAACGGTGACGTTGGATGAGAAATAATTTTTATTTTTCTAAGACTGCTGCAGAATACAATTTTTTCAAATTCATTTTTAAGAATCTAATTGTTTGGGTTTGAGAATACAATTTTTTTTAAAATTAATTTTTAAGAAAGTAATTGAGCAAGAAATCATTTTTATTTTTCGAATACTGCTTCGGAATACAATTTCAAAAAATTAATTTTTAAGAATATAATTGAGCAAGAACTACTGTTTTTTATTTGTTTTTTCAAGTCTGCTATAAAATTGAAAAAAGTATGTAATTAATTTTTAAGTATGCTATCAAACAAGAAATAATTTTTAATCTTGAATTAATTTAATTGAATTTAATTGAATTTAATTAAATCTTGAATTAATTTAATTGAATTTTTAATCTAATTTAATTGAATTAATCGTGAATTAATTTCGAAGACTTTTAATTAATTAGCGATAGAGCAATCGAGTTATAAATAATATTAAAAAATGATTAAATTTTTAATAATGATTAAATAATTCCTAAAAATCATGAAATCATAAAATAATTAAAAATAAAATCATTCCTAAAACCAACCAAACAATAAATTAATAAATACTTATCAAATAAATTCCTAATTGTTTAAAAAATTGATTCACAACGAAAAAAAACCGAAACAACAGCTGTAAGAAAAAAAAATACTTAATGTCGGTCAACCGCAGTCTACGATATAGTCTCGTCACGTGTTCTCCTATTTGTCCAACTTTGTTTGGGTTCGAGTAATTTTGTCTCCCGCCGTTTCAAACTTGTGTTTCATTGTCATTGTACAGCTTTGCGCGATGTATTTTCGCTTCCCTCAATTTTTTTTCACTTCCGGTTATTTCGAACTTAGCACGATTTTCTCGGTTCGCTTCGAACGATTTGTGAAAAAGAGAGGAAAAGCTCGGGTTTGAGGCGGACTCGTAGAGCCAATATTGTCGAAAGGCCACGCGGGTACTATATTATCGCAAATCCCCGCACACCACGACTGCACTGCAGGTGGGCGGGGGGGGGGGGGGGGGGGGGGGGGGGGGGGGGGGGGGGGGGGGGGGGGGGGGGGGAATAGATCGATGAAGTCCCCGAAGATATAAGAGGTACGCGTAATAAACAAACGAGCGTCGTCTCTCTTACTAACCGGTGTAGAAAATATTTTGGCGAATGGAGGGAGATATAAAAAAAAAAAATGAAAAAAGTGAATATTTGAAAATCCATCGGTCTCTCTGACGATCCATTCAATCGTTTTTCTCTGTCCCTGGGTGGCGTTAAAATGCGTATAAGTTTTTGGCTATTAACGAAAAATTAAATATTTATTCATTTTGTTTTTCATTTATTTATTTGATTTTTTTTTAAGACCCGTTGAAATTTATTTTTCATTGTTTGGGTTTGTTTGGGTTTTTTTTTTCATTGTTGTTATTATTAATTAATTTGTACTTTTATCATTTTGATTATTATTGTTATTTTTTCATTGTTTTATCAGTTTTATTTTTATTATTTATTAATTTATAGTTTTACCATTTTTATTGTTATTATTATTATTTTTCTTTGTTTGGGTTTGTTTGGGTTTTCTTATTGTTGTTATTATTTATTAATTTATACTTTTATCATTTCTATTGTTATTATTATTATTTTTCATTGTTTGGGTTTGTTTGGGTTTTCTCATTGTTGATATTATTTATTAATTTGTGCTTTTATCATTATTATTGTTATTCTTTTTTTTCATGGTTTTATCATATTAATTTTTATTATTATTATTTATTAATTTATTTTTTTATCATTTTTATTTTTATTATTATTATTTATTAATTTATACTTTTATCATTTTTATTTTTATTATTATTATTTATTAATTTATTTTTTTATCATTTTGATTGTTATTATTATTATTTTTCATTGTTTGGGTTTGTTTGGGTTTTCTCATTGTTGTTATTATTTATTAATTCATACTCTTATCATTTTTATCATTATTATTATTACTTTTCATTGCTTTATCATTTTTATTTTTATTATTATTATTATTATTCATGACACATATAATTATATTTATTTGTCGCGTCGTCGATATTGTTTTTGTTACTCTTTTCATCGTGGATGGGAGCGTGAGAAAAAAAAAAGAATAGTTCGAAAAGTGAATGACACGAAAATAAAAAAGAAAATGGTTCAGCTGGCCCCCTCGTGCTTTCTCTCTCCGCGCTCTGTGGCGTGACAATACGAAGGAGACGCGCAGTGTCACGATTCACGTTGGATTATTCTATTGACATGGAGCGTGAGAGAGTTGAATCTATAACGGAGAAAAAAAAGTAAAAACAAACGGTAAAGCCATCGGGAGGGCCGTTTACGGAGGATCGATCTCATATCTCTCGTTGTATAAGCGGAAAGTACCGTTTCTACCATTTGATTAATATTTCCCGGGCTGCGAATCATGAAAGTAGAAAACCAACAACGGAAGTCTACAACCACCGAGCCAATCGCTTTCAATCACATCTGCCCCCGTACCTTATCATCGCTACTCTTGAACATTTTTTTTTTTTTTTATTCACAAATTGTTTCGAGGGTCCATCCAATCGGAAATTTTCAGCTGATCACGAATATCATCGAATCTTCGTCGAAAGCACTTCAGACAGCCAAAAAAAACGGCTTTTTAGTAGTTTTTCACGATTTTTTCGAGGAAATTTTGAGTTCTGGGGGAAACGAATGGTTGATTCGTGATCAGGGGACAAAATTACATCGAAATGGACCAGTAAAAAAAATATTTAAAATCGAAATTTTTTTTCGGTTTTTGGGCAAAATAAGTTTTTTCACTTAATCGTTGATAACTTTTTTTCCTTTGGGATTTCGGACTCCACTCTGTGCTCAATCTCTTCGTTATGATTTTCTCTTCAAATTGCTTTTTTGATCATTAAAATCTGATGATTTTTCGATTTTTGGCGGAATTTCAAAGTTGGACCATGGATTTTTGGAAATTTTTCCATACATACCCCTTTGCGTTTTTTTTAGCGATTTTTCG
>JAPYZI010002714.1:0-21740 GCA_030523105.1 Ophioninae sp. A BG-2022a | reverse complement strand
ACTTTCACCGGCACACGAAATTTGAACTTGCTAAAACTACTAGTTCCGCCATCTATGATTCGTATTTGGTATTAAAATGTTCGGTGTGGTATGTTACAACGCAGTGACATTGATTCGAATGATCTAAAATGTTTGGTATACATTTTAGCGGGATTGTTGAGGTTTGTTACAGAAATGTCACACGACAATTGTTTATAGACTCGTGTGACATTTCTGTAACAAACCTCAACAATCCCGCTAAAATGTATACCAAACATTTTAATATATCTTATCTTTTATCATTTATCAATATTATATTTTCTTACTTTTCGCCAACGACGAAACGTAGCCAACCGGATTCGTACCAATTCCATCTATCTACGATTGGATATAATCTATTTATAATGAACATTTTCTACCGGCCGGATTTATCGTAAGTTTTAGCGATTTTTGAAATTCGTACGGGCATCGGGATGGTCCGTTTTGATGGTGATCGGTTTACTCACGGTATACAGTTGTTTAATAGGACAGCAAGTCGCGAAGGGTGTCAGTGACAATTGTTTCGGTGCCCATTCGAATCCGTGCGTGCGCGTCAAGTTCGTTCTACGTAGACCCCCGTCGGGGTAGATGAGGCGTGCATGTCTGCGCGACAGGGAGCGTTGGTGGAGGGTAGATTTTCGGCGCGCGCGTTTCAGTTGCAGTCGATCACTGGACGTTGTTCGAGCAGCTCGATTGAAAGAGAGCTCGTACTTAACACGCTGCAACGTCCTTGTCATATTGTTACGAAGATGCGAGAAAGTTGAAGGTCGGAAAAAGCGCGCATGAAAGAGCTCGATAAAAAAAAATAGAGCAGTGCGTGCGAAGAGGGGATTATTGGAAGAAGCGCGCAACGAAGTAAACAAGGCAATTCATTAAATACAAAGAGAGAAAGGAGAACAATAACGCACAAATAATAGGAGTGAACAAGGGGGTGAAATGGTCGATAAACTTCACGAGTACGAGGGCTTGACCGGACGTGTTCACGGGATTCGCGAAAAGTTACGTGAAAAATGGGACGGATTGAAGGAACGGAAGCGCGAGATACCGTCAACCGAGAGAGGATTCGTGGGCATCGTAAATCATTTCCGAGGACCGCCAAAGTTGGAACGTACTTTGGACGACTATTGCCACGTGTACAGGTGAAGAGTCGACCACACCATTCAAACAAATATCCAAACTGACCGATCGATGAGTAAATTTGCCTTGAGACTCCGCTATCGATGACGATACATTTTTGGGAATCTCATAGAGATTATCGCGACGTTGAGATTCAACGGTACAATTGGATTCCCGTTGAAAATCTTTCGGAAGAATAACGCGAGTGGAATACTTATCGTTTGTTGAAGACAAAAAACACGCGGTGAGCTGGTTCGCGTGTCCGCAGCCGTTATGGGAATTGAATTTTCCTATGCAGCCGAGACAGCGTTCGTTTCGCCGACTCTGTTGAAAATTGGTGTTGACCATCAGCACATGACGTTAGTTTGGGCTCTCAGTCCACTGGTTGGATTTTTCATCACCCCGATATTGGGTAGCATGAGCGATCGTTGCGGATCGAAGTACGGTAGGAGAAGACCGTTCATCATTCTCCTGGCGATCGGTGTATTCATCGGTAACTGAACGATCGGCGCGCTTCCTCTCTTCTCTTCGTATATATTTATCGAGAAGAAAGGAACGCGAAAATCGGGTGATCTCTGCGTTTAAATTAATACGAATATCGCACAGGACTTCTGCTGGTGCCAAACGGAGAAGGTATGGGTTACGCCTTTGGCGATCCTCGGCCGTTGCCAAATCAAACGCTTACATTTACGAGGGGACAAGGAACGCGGTTGGCGATAGCTCGCACGAATAGTACTATCAACGAGCCAACGGCACCCTCTCATTCCTGGGGAATATTTTTCACGATACTCGGGACTGTGCTCTTGGATTTTGATGCCGACGCTTGTCAAAGCCCGGCACGAGCTTACCTCCTGGACGTCACCGTGGCAGGCTAGTCATCGTTTCACGAGCGATACAGTGGGAGAAAAATGATTTCCAACCGTGTACGAAGAATGTCGTATTTTCACAGAGGATCATGCCAGGGGCCTGAGTACCTTTACGATCATGGCGGGTCTCGGAGGATTTATGGGCTACGGTATGGGTGGTATTAATTGGGACGTCACTAATCTTGGGATTATGCTCGGTGGTCATCTACATGCCACCTTCACTCTTACTGCTATTATTTTTGTCGTTTGCGTCTGTTGCACCATCACCAGCTTCAAAGAAATACCGCTCTATTTACTGGAAGCAGACGAGTACAAAAATATGGACGAAGGACAGGTAAGCGTCCATCTCCGCCACCGCTATTTTTTTCTCTTTCCTTTATCTTTTCTTTCCTTTACGTAGCACTCTTGAAACTATCATGCATTTACATTGAGATATTTGTTGGATTAATTTATGCGTGTGCGTTTTCGTACTATGATTAAATCGCACTCGTACGTGTTGCGCGTAGAGTGAAAAAAACGGAGGTAACATTTGTTCTAGAAAATGACGGATGAAGATACGAGGGATAATGACGGGTCGGACAAAATAGCGATTTTCACAGACGAATGCAATTCTTATGGGTCACTTGATTATAACGAACAGAGCACTACTGACAAAACTGAGGTGAAGTATGATACTCGGATGATCGCGATGTAGCAGCAAATTCAATCTTTGTTGCATCATTAATAATATTATCGTCATCATTGCTGTTAACTGCCCATTAATGCTAAAAACATTAATAAACGATCGACTTTGGTTCAGCCGAACAAGGGATTTGACGCGCTTGAACTATGTACGTTCATTCATAAAATATTCTGCCGACAATTTCTGTCTAATGTGGGTCGATGGTTTGCGCATAGAATTTGAATCACTCTGTACAATGTCCAAGCGCGTGCATGACCGAGTCGAACGAACCATCGGCGATTCCAAACAAAACTCTCTAAAGAAAAGTCACCGTGGCAATGGCAACGATCATGCTTCAAATTTGGTCTACAGCGGTCCAGCCTGCCGTTGTAAGAGCGTAAACACACGGTATATTTTTTATTCGCAGGAAACGCTCGCTTGTGTCACGTTTTTGTACATGAACATCCAAAAACAAATTTCAAAACAATTGCAATTTCCAGGCTTGTGCATCGAATTTGTATCGCGTTTTCCGTTCTTAAAAAATACGCAATATAATTTATATTACGGTCCCTATCGTCACAGTTATTCGGATGATAATGAAATCAAATTCAAAAAAGTCGATTCGTATCAGGAATTTCCTTTGAAACGTCTACCGGTTACCGAGGAGGATGAGGAGGATGAAAATGAAGAGGCAGGCAAACGTAACGAAAGAATTCCATCGATGGTATCGGATGTGCAAACGGATTTATCCAATGCCAATAAAAAGCAGTTCACGGCTCGCGCAGATAACGAGGATGTTACGGATCCGCGAGCTACTCTGACGGAATATCTCATGTCGATAATACATATGCCCTACAGTATGAAAATGGTGTGCCTGACGAATCTCTTTTGTTGGATGGCACACGTTTGTTATTCTCTGTATTTCACGGACTTCGTCGGTGAAGCAGTTTATGGCGGTGAGCCCAAGGTAAATAATATTATTACGAGTGACGGACTGTAAACGGTAATGACAGACTTGTATGTGATTGTAGGAAACGACCATGTGTAGTAGGAGGGGGACATGGTAGAATCCAGTTGAAGCGAAAAATGTTGAATCACCAAACACTTTCTTTTGCTCAAAAAATAATTTCCTACAAGGAGGATCGTTCATTCAATCCTGATAATTGTTGTCACAGGCTCCGGACGGGTCTTGGAAACGCGAGCTCTACGAATCCGGGGTTCGCTTCGGATGCTGGGGAATGTCGATGTACTCGTTATCCTGCGCTTGCTATTCCCTCGTCATTGAAAAATTGATACAAAGATACAAGTAAATAATTTGATACCCATCGCCCCTACTGTTGTATCGAATGAGCTGTCAGCGAAAAAACTCATTTTTCTATCCGCTTGTTTGTTCCAGAGCTCGAAGAGTCTATATCTACGGATTGTTGTTCTATAGCACAGGTATGATGTTGATGGGACTGACCAAGCACCCGGTTGGAGTTATCGTGTTCTCTTGGACCGCCGGTGTCATGTATTCGACACTCTTTACGATGCCGTATTTGCTCATAGCTCGTTATCACGCTTTGTCCACGGTAATTTTCTCCCCCCCCCCCCCCCCCTCTTTCGCTATTAGCCCAATGTTGAAAGACGACACAAGATAAACAAAAAAATAATAAAAATCAACAGTTTGCCGTAACAGAGGACGGGGAAGCCATTCAGAGTGGAAAAGTTCGAGGTCTAGGAACGGACATTGCGATCGTATCATCGATGGTGTTTCTGGCACAGTTTACGCTCTCTTGCTGTTTGGGGACTATAGTGAGCTTGTCGGGAACGACGACGGCCGTTGTTTTCGTCGCGAGTACTTTGGCGGCTTGTGGTGCGGTCGCCGCCACCCAAATCATGTATCTGGATCTATGAGCCAATTCTCTTCAGATCAACAATCTTTAGAATAGAATAAAAATTACAGAGTATCAAGCGTTTTATTTTCTCTGTTTATGGTTTTCCGATAGTGTTTATTTTTCACGGAACAATTCCGAATGATTGTTTCTTTCGCGATTCTGTATCGTTCGCATTGATGATCCATGTGATTTTTTTCCGTGCGACCAAATGGCAAGCGTATCTTCGCGAATGCAAGCACAAATATATGGCGTTGACAAAATACCTTCGAATAAAAATATACACGTATACGAGTAAGAAGTTAGATGTTCTTTCTTCGGCAATATCGGTTGAGAGATCGATGTTTTGAATGTGCAAGAAAAAAAATAGTAAGAGAAAACACCGTCCAGTTGGCTCTTGAGTCGTTGGTTAATTGAGGTTATGATATAGTGACGCCACGACTTTCTATCATTCGGGGGAGTAGTCGTAAATCATCGGCTTTGAGTTACGAGCCCTTGTTGAAGCGTTTTTGGGAGATGTCAAATAAGGAGAAAATCCTTATAATCCAATACTGCAGGGATATTTTCCCCCATATCAAACATCCATGAATTCCTCATTGAATCGTCGAATATTCTACGATTACAGTTATACCTTCTGGAGCATTTTACCAGTCATCCCCCATGACTCGTCTAACGATCGTCACGCATGCGCAGAACCTGTCTCGTACGTCGGAGCATGCGCTTATCCATGTACGTACTACCATGCGCAACTAAACTTGCTTAGTTATATGGGGATGCAAAAAACCGTTATACACGTTCAATTTCAAATCACCAACATTCACATTGGTTGTACGAAGCAATAAGGATTGAACAACTTATATTTATCTCGCCTGTTTCAGTACAAAACTCGCATTTTCATACGTCCCTAATGAACGAAGTAGACGTGTCTAATAAAAATAAAAAAAGAGAGCACAAACGGAAGATAGTACAAAAGTCTTCAAAGATCATACCCAATACGATAATAGCACTAGTAACGTAATAATGAAGAAAGTAGCAGCAGGTAACACGCTAAAACGCTCACGAAAAATCGAGAAAACGAGAATAAGAAGTACCGTTATTCAAACGGGAAAAGGATTTCGATCGGAATTCAAATTTGAAAAGACTGATGGAGCGCCGCGCGTTGCTATAAAAACCGCTAACGTACTATGGAAAAGGAAAAAGGAAGGAAAATTGTGCAAATATAGTGATTGCTTTAGAGGGGCGAGAAATGGAAAAGGAAAAAAGCCGGAATAATACAGCAGGAGGTTAGTGCAGTAGTTTTTGCTTTAGCTTAGCTTTTTCAACGACGTTTACTATTCTTCAGTATTTATAATTATAGACAATTATAAATCATTTGGCAAATCATTATATTATTCATTGCTTAAAATATTAGCTGTATAAAATTTACGAAACATTCCGAAAATGGAGCACATTGTCCAACTGCTTTGGCGTCCGACCTATCACTCGGGGGTCAAACCAAGCCAAAATGCAAATATATTTGGCCTTTCTTTTCCAGCTTGGCTAAAATTCTGAGAAATTTCAAAGGGCCGTAGCGCCAGTTTTCTCACGCAACGGGGATTTGCCTCCAGGTGCATTGCAAAGTATTTTTCTAGGATGTTGAAAGACAATCCCAGTGACTGCACATTAAAATACAACTATTTTATTTCAATACATAGGGGAATCGCCGAAAAGTTTGTAATCTGTTGGGACCGTCGATTTCATAATATAGAATGAATTAGTGAATTTAAAGTATAGAAAATCTATTTTTCGAATATCGAATAAACAACGAAAATCGAGATGTTCTTGCATTAATTTTTCGAAATACATAAATTGCTACTAAAACAAAATGTTAATAAGTACAACTACGTCCTAAAATGTCCTAAACATCTTAAATGTTTTTGTTAACGAACACATATGATAGTCTAATAAATATAAAGTGAGCATTAATTTTTCGCGAAGTAAATAAAGTTATCTTAGATAGTAAAAGGATACATAGAAACCCATCGTAACAAAGGCATAAACATTTCAGCGACACCTGCATATGTATTCACATTACACACGGCATTATTTCTGTGCACTTTACAGTGGATCCAATAGTGTTGTTTGGCGACAGTTGGCGCTGATCTCTTGATAGCCACAAAACCTAGTACTGATACCACGGCTGACGGCGTACCCAGCGCAGTTTCATGCCCGACGCTGTTCGAATCTTGATACTTGCGCACTCTGCAGCTCTGACAGTTTCCTTGACGCTTTGCATCAGATTTTGGGCGTTTCCAACAAGCATGTCCGTCGCTTCCTGGTCCTCTTCTGTACCTAATTTCGCAATGAAAGATTTCTTCAGTAACATACTTATCAAAGGGGAGAAAAACGTGTACGTAAAAAATACATAGAAGCGGCTAGAGAAGATTAACGCGAAATCGTCTATTGAATCCGCTTTAATGTATTTTCATTCAAAAGCTTTTTGGGTTTTCTACCATTGTAACGCGAAATTAGTTGAATTAAACATGTGTAGTTTTTTTAGCATTTGAATGCAAGAAGTGATAAAAAGTAGGGATAGCAAAAAAAAATTAAGAAACTAACCTTGTGCACCGAGCATCGTTGCTTTTACCGTAGACAGGATTTTCAGTTGAGTTCCTATAGTCGGTATGCGCTCGCACACTTGAAGTAGGTTCTATAATTGAGAAACATTAATTTAGGTTACTAATTTACAATTCACCTGTGCACTTATAATTAATGCGGCCATGCAAGATATTATCCGGTTTAATAAACTAGAAAATAGGTAGTATGTCGTAATATAACACAACGAAACATCATCCAAATAAAACATCAGTGTTTCGGTTTGTTTGTGTTTGTTCGTGTGTTTTTGTATGTTTGTTTGGGTTTGTTTGTTTTTGGGCTCCCTGGGGATATTTTATCGTCGTGATGTTTTGTTTGTGATATTTTGTCGTGTGATTTAGGACACAGGAATAAGTGAAATAGCGTCAAGATTCTGATTTCGTCGATAATTGCCCGGAAATGCACTTTTCGGGCGAAATGTTTGTTGAAAAGTTTAAGCGTGCCAGATTCACGCGACAGAACCAGAAAATATCACGCCGTGTAACGACGAAGTTTGCAAAAATCTGAGTCACCCTTAGTTTCGCGTTTATGCCTTCGGTGTGTTTCAAAATGTAGCCATGTCCGTCATAAGCGAATGAATTACTTACCGTACGTATTCGCTTGTCTGTGCATTCACGGGCGAGTTCTTTAGCAAGGCGAGTTACTTCCTGCGAAGCTTCGGCTATCGCTTTTGCACACGCGATTAAGTCGCGCTTGTTACCACCTTCACCTCTAACCAGTCCCGATAGCCGGGCCATCAGGATAGCCATTTTTTTAGCGGCTGCAATTATGTCGTTATCTTTGCTTGACCACTGTCGAACTTCTTGGTGGAGTCCATGCGCCGCCATCTATAAACACCCCCAAACGGAGTGATGAGTTTATTCCCAAAAATTATGATCTTCGTCTCAAACACTTCTTAATTTTATAAATTACTCTGCCAAAATGACATACCATAATGGGTTGATTCGGTTGTGGCGCGTGCATGAACATTTCGTCTTCGTCATCGGTTTCCGGCGGCGGAGGACGCGGCGGTGGCACTTCACCTCCCGGTAATGGTGGTCGGGGTGGCGCTGTTTCTGTTAAAACAACGGGAAACCATAAATAATATCGTATATAACATTCGCGGAAATCATAGTATTATCCACACAATATTGGAACACTCATTTTCCAAAAAAAATCATGATTCAGTTTCCATCGTTAGAATCGCCAGCAACGAATGGGTTTGATCATTTTTTTTTAAATTTCTTTGCCTGCCTTCGAACCCAAAATCTTCGCTTGCAAATTCATGGTGTATATGTCAGATGATCTTGAAACGATGTCAAGTTCAATGTCCTAAAAAATCAGTATAGGAACGGTCCGTGAATGCTTCCTTGTATAACAAAAAGTTCGAAAAGTACGGTTGAAGGCCGTACTTTGATAATTTATACCGACGCTGGTGAGTGGTCAGAATGCGGCTCGGGCGATCACCAAAGTTAAGCAGCGTCGGGAAAGGCTGTTACTTGGATCGGTGACCGCTTAGCCACGTTCTGTCTAGCGGATCGTTCAGTCAACGGAAGGCCGTTTTTTCTGATGTCTTGGTATACATACCTTGAGCAAAAAGTCTGTATGCCAAGGAATTAGAAAATACAAAAGCCATCTACACCGATACGGGTTTTTCACAGTTTCCCTGGATCTTCGGAAAACGCGGTATATGGTATCATAAGTCGGCTGTGACCGCAATGGAGGGTTAGATTACAGGTGGAATACTGTACAGAGATGTAAAAACATATGAGGAAGTTAACCAAAAACGAAGAAGAGAAGGTGACAGGAAAAAAGGTGTTAAAAATCGGGGACTGGTAAAAGCACAAAGGATGAGGAAAAACTCATGAGGAAAAACACCAATAATACTATATAATAATATTTTGATAACTTTTGATAACCCAATGGGAAAATTACGACATTGAAGAAACGCGTGTTGCAAGAATGCAATAAAAATTCATATCTGTTAATTGTGAAAATTAACGGATGTGAAAAATTGATTTAATTTTTCATATCTGTTAATTTTCAGAATTAACAGATATGAATTTTTAATGCAGAGATTTTTCGAGAAATCTCTCTAACCAACATTCGGACAGTTATTACATATCTACGACCCCAACGAATCAAAAAATGTTACCAACATTGCATTCACGATTTACAAACTTCGTCACGATACAAAATTTGGAAAAGTACTTTACCGCTACTGATGTGCAGTTGAGACAGATCAGGAGTGCTCTGCTGATCGGGATGTGTTACCAGAGCTTTCCGAACTTGTCCAACGGTGTTCAGAAGCTGAAACAATTATATATGTATAATATAGCTTTTGGAACACACGCATGCTAGAACAAAGCTAATTCTCCGGTCTGCAAACCTCGACCCCAGTAGTTAGGGCAATCCTATCGGAATGGGTCAATCCATGAGATTTACATGGTTTTTGTGAAATATTTATAATTTTAGTATATTTAGTTACTCTGTTGAAATTTCAATGGCACTTACCGGCCTAATTTCCGAGTAATTAATATTTGATAATTGAAATTTCTCAAGGCAATTTTGCTTCGGTAGGTGAAAAAAGCTAACTTCCGGTTACTTAAAAACGATATATATCACAGAAATTCCATGAGATTCTTACAAAAAATGAGATTTGGATTTATCGAACACGTCGAAATCTAATAGGCTAACAGAAAAATGAGATTGTCGAACAATTTAGTAAGTTATATCAATTTATATGAACTCCCGAGTAACGATACAGAATTTACGACATAATATCGTGACAGCGAAGAAATATGGCAACACAGCATCAGCTGAGTACACCAGAACGTGCGCAAGAAAAAAATGCAACGTTGCTACACGTAAATATAATAAGACAACAAATAATACTTGAGTCAGTGGAATGATTATTAATCTATTACTTAATGATTTATAATAAACCGTCCACTAATTGTATTCACTTCGATAAGCTTATTTAATATTAATTAATTTTAACTCATATATTCGATATCTCGAAAAATCATCATTTAGACTTATTTCGCTACATGACTAATCCGCATCGAGAGGACTACCTCAAAAAGCAGAGGAACAAAAAATGCACTCACAGCACGATTGCTTTCTCGCCAGCGAGATATCGATGGGCCGTCGGTGATATTCATCGCAACAGCTTTAGCATCTTGAACCATGGGCGCAACGTCTGAAACATAGTAAATTACGATAAACTTGTACACTAGCTCCTTTTTACAGCTAAACTGAAAATAAAATTACGTAGCGGCTCACTTTGTTGGAGGATATCGGCAGATTGATTGACGCGTTGAATGAACGCGGGATCTTCGCTATTGTCGCTCTCCTGCTTCGCAACTAAAATCACGCGATTGGCGAGCCGCGCAATCGCCGCAGTGTTGTCAACCATTTTTTGAGGATGCGTTTTGGCGATCGCTTCTTCGCACAGAAACGAATGTTTCTGCATCTGTTCTTCGGACGTTCGTACAAAATCTGCACTGTCAGTCGCTTCGTCGCAGAGGGCTCTCGCACGTTGCATCGTTTCCGCGTACTGTTGGCGCAGATTCTCGAAATGAACGTCGGCAGCCTTGCTTTCTGGATAGGTCATTCTGATCCGACCGGCATTCACCAGTTGAGGAGTGAGCGATTCAACCTGAGACGCGCTACTGGACAATGCTTCCGCAAGCTTTTTGTTACCCCCGCTACCTGTGATCGATGTAAATTTCTCTCAGATGCCACGAACCGCACGATAATACGAATCTTTGTCTCGTATAAAGCACATAAGGTAACGGTATCAATGCTCGGACGTTTAAAAGTTGTTGAAGTTGAAGATTTTATCATTCATTTGAGGATCGGTTTTTAGGAGGGACGAGAGTCGAAAATAATTTTTTTTTCTTCATTTCCTGATACTATTACTTATAGGGAATATTATTGGAAACTTTGAAGTCATTATGAGTAAAACTTTCGGAATTATAGACAATTGAGTCTCCGGATGCTCGACTCCTCTGACCGTCACTAAGCCATTCAATCGCGTTTGTCTCAAAACTTTTTTTTAAAGTCGGTAGTCGATACATCTCGAAAACCTTTGGACCGATTGGGTCTAAACTTTGCACACTTTATTTACATAATAAATACTAGTTTATGAACGAAGGATTTTTTTTTCAATCACAACAAATTTTTTAATTCAATAAAAAGAGCAATTTTTGGCAAAAATCAAATTTTTTTCATTGCACCTTCACCGAAAATTCAAAAATGAATAATTGGTTAATTCCTTCGTTCAAATACAAGATAAACTAAAGAAATCTTTTTGGTTTTTTAATTTCGGATGAAGCAATCATGAGTTATCCTGACTACCGCAACGAAACTTTTTTTTGAGTTGACTCGGTTCTCCCCACGTCCACTGGCTCAATTTTCAATATTTTTCCATAAAAATTTAGCAGAATATTCTTAGATTAATACTTAATAATTCCAAATATGTTTAAAAATATTGATAGACACGGCACTATGTAAAAAAAAATTACAAAGATATGGTTTTCGTTTTTCGAATCTCAGGCTCTCGTCCCCCCTTGAAAATAGTTACCGGAACTACCATCAAGCTCGTAAATTCCAGTTTTAAGAACCCATTAATTAAACGTCGGACAGTTGAATATTTGTACTAATATATATATATAAATTTTGAATAATAGCAAATTGTACCAGTTTTCGGACAGCAATTATCGTTTTGTCCCTGTCTTCGAACACGTTCGTGTCCCAATGTTTGGACATGTTATCCTTGTTATTTATTTATTATTATAATTTATTAATTTCGTTACTTCTCATGTATATTGCTAATATTATGCGAAACATTCAAAGTAAAGTATGCACAGTGAGACTCGTCCGAGCATTGGTACCGTTACGTTAGTCGATTGAATATTTGAATTACCACCCGCTGCGACCATTCTTGCAGTCTTCGCAGCTCTATTCGAAAAAGTTTGGAGCGCGTGTGTCTTGTCGTTGAAATTTTGTTCGCGTCCGGGAACGCCTTCCGGGGTAAGAACGGCATCGGTAAATTGTTTGAGGGGTGTCGATATATCGATGAAATCCTCGACGACGCGGGAGACAACGGCTTGTTGTATACGATTCTTAAGCTCTTGCAGCTTCTGCGATAATTGTCGGGAAATTTCCTGGGCGTGCATTGTATTTCCCTGTCCGTTGGCGCATAGCTCGCCTAACTGGCGCGACAGGTTATCAACGTCGTCGCATAGTTGAAGAATTTCTGCTTTGTGTATTCCTGGCAGGCCTTCGGCTACCTAAAGGAATTGTCATCAATTATATCACTGCGAAATCGAATGGAATAATGTGAAAATCAGCCTCACGGCGTACAGTGGTACGTGTTAAGTCATGCAATAACAGTGGACACACGTGTATCCTTCAACGAAAGCATGGCCCGTTGGTCCGGGGTAAAACTTTGAACTTCTCCAATAAGGCTTCATAGATATGAACTCTCGAAAAGATTTTAAAACAAAACAGTACGTAACGAAGATTCATTCCAACTTTTAAATACTTCGAATATAAGAACCAAATTTGTATTTATTTACTATTATTAAGAGAAAGATCGATTGCGATGATTCACATGCGGCGAGAAACACGAATTACTTCCAACAAAATCTTATGAATAAAAAGGAACTGTTTTACACGATTGATTTGTGTAGAGCATGAAATTAAACTGTAGCACCATGTCACAGCCGACTGGAGTTTTAGCGTGACCCGTGTGCAAAATTGAAAGTTAAACTACAAAGTACTTCAAAATGAACTTGATTTACGAAACTATTAAGAGAAAACAAATCGGCTTTCATTCATTGATAATCATTCCTACGTATAATCCAAGGATGGCAAGCTACAAAATTCGAAACGAGCGAACAATAAATTTTATATTCTACGTAGTCTCAATATGAAATACGACAATACAATAAAATACGCAAATTAAATATGTTTTTTGTTTTTGTTTTCTTATCATTTCTCGAAGACCGATAAAGCTTGTTTAAACTTAAGTGTTCAATTTCAAGAACATCACTCGGAGGGGTGTACGAAACCCAAACTTCGATTGACCAGAAGTCTTAAAATTCCGAAATTTGTTATTTTGGAATATTAAAATTCAGAATATTGAGCCTTTTGGTAAATCAAAGTACTCCGCCCCCATCGCTCGCTCAAAAAGATTTGTTGGTCTTCGAATGCAATAAAAAAGCAATGTGCGAGTTCAGATTTCCTTGATAAACCCAACCCATGCCAATGTATATTTGGGAAGTGAATAAACATATTGAGGAGCACGCTTTCAACCAACCGGTTTATAATTTAAACACAAGACAAAATTGATATACTTAACAGTGTTACCGTTTTCAGGTGAGCACAACAGCCCAGTGCTTAAGGGTTGTTACGTTATGAGATGCATCATTAAACGCAGTAATCTTAATTCGGATATGATGGTAAATTCATCGGGTTAGTACGTTTTCATTGGAAAATATTCGAAGCCACTGTTCTTTTCACCTGTACTAAATCTTTTTATAAGTGTTAAATTCACCCCTAAAACCCAAATTATTGAGAATAGTTACGTCGGTTCAGTAGACACGGAGTATCTGTAGACGATAAGGCGGTTGCAAAATATTTATATTATTTTCCATGGTGGAACGATCGAATATTATTATTTTATTATTTTATAAATCAGTTAATTTTCCATTAATTTATTAATTATTCAATTACTAATTAACTTTATTACGTACTCATTTATTGATTTATTTATTTATTATTTCATTACTTATTATTTCCTGTATACCTTCCCTATCTCAATCTCAACCCTTCGAAGATTTACAATTACTTTTACATACTGAGGCACCGATATCATTTACCGAGTAAAATAAATATATCACGATATTATTACCAATAAACTTCATTTTGGGTTCCCCTCTTATTTTGGCAGTACTGACTTCCATAAACCTTGATTCTTGCTTATGAAAACTTCACGACTCGTATCTAATACACCTTCAAACTTGATATCCAATACTTTGATATAACGTTTCATGAAGTCGACGTAAAAGACGAAAAAACGCAGAAAGGGTCCGTTGAAATTCCTTCAATATTTACTTATGCATCGGAAGTCATTTAACAAGCTTCATATAAAATGAAATTGAACGTACGTATATTTAATATAATTTGTCGCATAAAATATAAAAGTTTTTTTCACTCTGCATCTGCATACATACACACATATACACGCATTTATATTTACACATATCTATATACAGTACCTCAATCGCGGTCTGCAATCGTCATTGTAACTTCTTCGCGAATGATAATATTATTGTCTTCATAAAAATAAAACAGCGCGATCCGATCAAGGTATTTGTAGATTGTCAAAATCTCATCAAGTATGAAAATTACGAATATTTTGAGCTGATGATCAAGCGATATATCTTTACCAGAATCCATTTGTAACAGTAGGCTGCCGTCGTGAAGTTGTTTCCTTTTCCGAGATTTATGCGTTAACGATAAAGAATATCAGCCTTAATAGGGAGCCGTACACCCTCCCCCCTCGTCCGCCGATCAGAGTGATAGTTTCCCACGGATTTCCGAAACGGCTCTTCAGAATTTTATAAAATTTGATCAGACAATATCAAATTGAAAGACGAACGGCTGTCTTCTCCGCGAATTTCTCAAATCGGAAAAAAAATTACAGATTGTATTGCCTCGCGAGCTTCGTGACGGAAATGCTGACGAATAAAAAGTTGGCTCAATATCACATTTTGGGACCTCAACCATTCGATTCTGTCACATACGTTAGAAGATCCATGAGAATCTACAATTTGTGGGTATTTGTTCACGATTCGTAAAAAATATCGTCCGACATTAGTGACATTTAGTTCCGGCGAATGCCGGGGCGGCGCACGTCTCGAAATTTTCGGTGTGTACGTATGTACGTATACATACTCATACACGAAGCCCGTCAGGGTTCTTCGAACGCTAGCGACAACGTTGTCTCGCGGTAGACAGCCGTAGCTCGCGCTTATTCTGTTTTACCGACGCGAGCCGGAGCTGCGTCGAAGTCTTGTCGCGGGTGTGACTCCCTCTTAATAAATCCCGAGAGATAGCTAGATGTTTCGATAGCCTACTGTTAATGAATCAAGTCGTGTACATACTGTTCTAGTTACGTCAGATAAAATCTAGTAAATAGTGGCATTGAGACAGCTATCGATGTAGAAGTATGGAATAATCTTACAGAAATTCCTTTCCGTATATTCGCTATTATTAATATTATTATCCACAGCGTAGATCGATTTTGCCAATCGCTGCAACTTACATATGCAACTGTATGCTGATTCTTTGAATCCACGTGGCAGCGTATAACGAAAAAATCAATATCCTCATTGTGGATGAATTGGTGAATCCATTAATTTAGTGTTATACCACAAAGTTTTATTGACCTTGAAAATTATAAATGGCCAATATTACTGACCTTTTTTCCTTCGTGTATAATCATAGCAATGGCTCGTTGTCCAAGTCCACGATCATCGTGCTCTGGATTGAGAAGCCACTTGTTAGCCTGTTCCAATCTCCCAGCAACTGTATGAGCGGTCTGCGCGGCGCCGGATTTGTCAGCCGCCACCAGAGACGAAGCAATCGTGGATCGAAGTTCGTTCAGCTTTTCCTTAACACTACGAGCCAAAGCTTCAGCTTGGGGAGTGCTTCCTACACATACGAATAGTGGTCGGACCACCGATCGAACGTTCATTCATGTACCAACTTTGGAAATGGGTTTGAAGTTCGCAACGTCGCGAAGAAACGAAAATATATTTTTGTTATTGAATGATAAATTGCGGAGACCGCATCTATTTCAACATTTTGAAAGAACCTTACTGCTTTAAGACTAAGCTTCAAGGCTTTAAAGTTTCGGCTTAAGGACCTTCCAGAGAAGTAAGCCACGCAAAAATTAATTTTCGTTTGCTTCAATGAGGAAAGTACAGATGCAATTGAAAAAATAAGAAATCATTTGGCTGAATGTATGACGGTGTATACAAATTGAAGGAGGTATATAAAACCAACTTCGACTTTAATTAAACCAGTAATCTTTCTAATCATAAATTTAAAAAATGAGTCGTTGAACCTTTCTCGTTTTGCCGAAGCTCACATAGAGCGTCGGTCATGGTGGCTATTTGTGACGCAAGCTTGGCGAGCGGTTCCGCCTGAGCCGGAGCTAGATAACGATCCGAAAGTCTTTCCGCTTGTTCGAGTATCTGGCGAAGACTTTTCTCACCGATACCACCTCGCAGTGCTCGTCCATCGTCCAACCAGTCATACGCTGCTCGCACTCGAGACTCTATCGCACTTTGCGCCTTCTTCAGCACCTGTTTTATCACACGTCAATAATAACGTATAAAGGAGACATTAATTTGCGTGGATCGTGATATATGCAATGAAACAGAATATGAATTCGATTCAAACTGGCAGTGGTCAACACACGGTCATTGCTCGAGTTTAGCAATCTCCCGTCTCTAGCGTGACAACTTTAATCAACATTTGAATTAGTAACTAATGTATAATGTGTGTTGCGGTTTTCGAGTGAGTGACGAACAATTTTTATGTTTTTCAAAGTAATTCTGTAAAATATATTCGCCATTATCAACGTGGATTTTTCACATTTTTCGTGACTGAGTTTAACCGCAATACTGTAGGGTATTAAGAAAGTGCGTTCGTGAGTAACATTATAATTCTGATTAATATTCATGCCTCTGAAGTTCGCAACGTTGCCACCCAATGAAAATTAATTTTTTTGCGCGGCTTACTCCTTTGGAAGGTCCTTAAGCTGGAACCTTAAAGCTCTAAAGCTTAGCCCTAAAGGAGTAAGATTTTTTTATAGTGTCAAAATTGATGTGACCTCTGCAGTTTATCACTCGATTTAAAAAAACATTAATTTTCGTTGAGTGACAACGTTGCGAACTTCAGACCCCCATTAATATGCTCGGTTTGCTAAGCACCGAGAAATGGTAAAGTAAAAGTATGATGTAAATCTGAAAGTATCGTGAAAAATGAAAGTAGCTAAAGAATTATATAGGAAATAATTGAAATTCGATTTTTTAATTCTGATATTTACAGTGCATTCTTGTCTACCATTTATCAACAATTTTTTTTCTGCGTTTTGAAATTGAAAATCACACTTTGGACACATTGATTTATTAGCTCATCATTTTTTTAAATACTAGATTTCTTCTGTGATAAAATGATTTTGTTTTATATCGTGCAGAGCATATAAAACAAAATATGCTCTACACGTAATGAAATATACCGATGGTTATTATACCGTCAATTGGTCCGCGTCCCATTCCTCTTCATCATACGTGGTCAATTGGAGAACCCGAATGATTTCGTTCAACTCGTCGGATATACGTCCCGACAAATAATTACGATTCTCTGCGGCTTCCTCGGCACCCTTGCCGCCTTGTGAAATAATGTGGATGAATATTTTCATGGAACAGATCAGAATCGGTGCCAGAGTTTTCACCTACGGAGAAAAACACTTTTTAACTCATCACGTAATGTACGATCAATTCGCACGATAATCATTTTATATTATTCGTAGTCGAACTGTACAATTTTGATTCATTAGAAAATCTGAAGGAAACATGATTTAATCATAGTTTATGAAAATAATAACGTGCTATTAAAAATACAAAATGGAAACATAAACTGTGCGATTTTATAAATTATAATCTATTCGCCGTCGTTTGAGCAAGAATTTTTTAAACAATGCATTAAGAGATTATTAAACTATACTTTGAATTTTTTGAACTACGCTTTAAGAAATTATTCGTCATTAATATTTCGCGGTTTAAGAAATTCGTCATTATTAATAATATTTTATGATTTATTTTGTATTTTTTTTTATTATTGTTCCTCCCCATACACCCTATCGGGTTTTAATTTCTTACTACTCTCTTCCTATTATTATTTCCTATTTTCCTCCTTTCCGTTGTTAATAATAATAATCGTGAAAATATTTGTTTAAAAAGATTACTTTTCCTACTAATTACACATTTTCCCTCAATGCGCGTGTCATATTATTGTTTTAACTCTCCAAGCATATATGACGTACCTGGTCAAGACATCGGACGAGAATTTCACGATGAACTTGGTGAGTAAGTTCCTTCTCACGAGCGCTGATTTCACGGGATACTTTGCTCAGACATGGACTAAGATTCTTCAAAAAGTGCATCAAATCTTCCATTGTCTCTATGACCTCGGTTACAGCAAGATAATCGAGAACGCGTTTGCACTCGCGGATGATCTTCCTAACTTCGCTCTCATCGAAGCACAACAGCAAGGAACTCGTCCCCTGAAGAATTCCGCGCGAACCTTCGATTAGTTTTTTCCTGAAAGTATGCAGATGAAAAACATTTTTTTTAGGCCGCACTGTTCTTAAGATAGAGTCATGAGGCTGTTCGTGTGGCCTTATTTGTATTACAAAATTATTAAGATCAACTGTACAATCGTTTTTTCGCGCCAAGATTGAGCAGATAGAATTACAATATCATACTGAGTTTGAGCAACCACTTGACAACAAAAAAGATAAAGGTTTCTGTCCGTGAATCTTGCGTACGAACATGTGTTACGGGATGGCCGTGAGTTCGAGGTTCAAAGAATATGATGTTGTATCGCATGCTTTTATAATCGATAATGCAATTCTCATTGATTATAGAACTGTGGTTCAATAATCATTTTCAATAAATATTTCACTGAAATTCTAGAATTAATCATATTATGATCGTTTTTGAAAACCGTCGAACCGGTCATTCTGTTACAGCGACCACCTTTTCTACTCTCTCCATTTTTACATTTTCATTTACATTTTCTTAAAATTATAGTTCACGGAACAGCACACGGCTGTCATCAAAATCAGTTTGCACAATTCATTTTTAACTCGGACAGAGGATAACCTATAAAATTTTTGTACGGCATGACGAAATTATTTCATAATAAATGTCTTGATTCATTCATTATATTTTCAATTGTTTCTTTTAGATAACGAATTAACATATATTTCCTTCACTCTTGAATAAAATATTTCATGAAAATCTGTTTTTGTAGGTTTTGTAACCGATTGAATTTTTTAGGTTGACCGTACCTTGCGGGTCCAGAGTACGGATCGTGTTTCAATAAGGCCGATGCCTCCTCGAGGAGTCTCGAAGCTCCCTCGACACGGTGCAAAGCAGCTGGCATATCTTGCTTGAGTAACGCATCGTCCGATGAGTTGATTGTTTCTTTTCCAACCTACAACGGAAATAATAGTTTAGTTCCCCTTTTATTCAAAAGGTATTAATTTGTACATAATTATTTGCACTCGCCAAAAATATTTGTCTTTTATAGATATAGTTTTATTGGTATGGTCCATGGTAACCTCTGTACCAAATTTTCAAATAGAGGTAGAGAAACGAAAATACGATTTGATAAACGAAGTTAAAATTCTTCAGTCTCGAAGTTTCTTGATCTCTATTGACGCCTATGATTTTTCTAGCAGAAAATAGCATACTTCTGCATGTCAGGTGTGCATACAGGTTAAACCCGCAATATCGAAAAACCGAAATGATTGATAGATCAAATGGAACTAAATTTCTTTTGTAATACAGAATTTTGGATTTGTGTGTTATGTATTTCAAGAGAAGGGATATTATGTATCCATTGATACTAATTTCTTCTCGAGACGCAGACATATTGAATAAAAGTTTAATCCTTCGCGGTCCCACTGGATCGTTTTCGACCGGAGCGAAATTTCACCTGGGGTTTCCCCGAAATTAAAAAAATGGGCTGGGGTAAAAATAAAATTTAATTATTAGGAATTTGTTATAAAAAGAAAAAACAATTTTTTGCTAAAAAAAATCTGATTTTTTTTCTGGTATAGCAGAGAGAAAAAATATTTAATTTTTTGTAATTATTTTTTACTTTAAACGAAATACAAAAATAACAATAAACTTCACAAATCTTTTCTTTTCCCGAAAAACGTTTTTTTTTTTCCAAAAATTCGTTTTTTTGTAGAATGCCGGAGAGAACGGCGGAAGAGTTACGACGCATATTGCGGGAACGAACTGTGGAGATAAATTATGAAGAACTTTCGGAAGAGGAGCCTGATGCTGAGGAATCGTTCGACGAGGTAGACGATATGCAAGACGTGGACGATGCCACGAACCCTGATGGTACTCCACAAATGGAAGTGAACGACGATGACTCGGACGAACCTCGATCAGGGCGACGTCGGTCAATAATGAAGGAAGCAAATGGCTTCCAGTGGTCTGTAAACGCTCCAGAAACCAGAGGGCGACGGTCTGTCAAAGTTTATTTGCCCAAAGGAAATGTTGCGGCCAAAAACGTCACGACACCGTTGGAAGCTTGGAATCTCCTTTTCCCTCCCCCATTGTTGGAAATCATCGTTCAACACACAAACGAAGAAATCCGTGGGAGAGGTGACGATCAACATTATTCTCATGAGACGAACGTCGCTGAGATAAAAGCGCTCCTGGGACTTTTGTATTTATGCGGGATGGAAAAACAAAATGATACGTGCACCGAGGATCTGTGGGCACCAGGATATGGGAGCAATTTTTACCGAGCCGTCATGCAAAGACATCGTTTCCATTATTTGTTGGCGCGCCTTCGTTTCGACGACAAATCTACAAGAGCCGAACGACGTGCTGTGCACAAATTGGCTCCCATAAAAGAGATTCGGGACATATTCATCGCTAATTGCACTGCTAATTACTCTCCATCTACCTACTGCACGAATCGACGAACAGCTGCGCAGCTTCGGAAGACGATTTGGTGCCAAGGTTTATATTCCTAATAAACCTGATAAAAGTGGCATTAAAATAGTGGCTATGAACGACGCGGAAACATCATATTTGATAAGCGCCGAGCCCTACGCAGGACAAATTACAACCCGGCAAAACGGCGAATCAGTTCCAGGCTACTACGTCCGAAAATTGTCGGAGCCAATTCATCACACGCGGCGAAACATTACGTGTGACAATTGGTCCGTCAATCTCACGCGGACAATGAAGAATTACTACAACCTGACGATAGTCGGCACTCTCCGGAAAAATAAGCGCGAGATACCTGAATCATTTGTTCGAACCGCATCTGTTGGGACCGCTCGGTACGCGTACTCTGAGAGCAGCACTTTGCTTTCGTACAGTCCGAAAAAAACCAAAGTCGTTCTGTTGCTCTCCAGTTTCCATGAGAGAGAACGACCGGACAATAATGCCCAGTTGCCTGAAATCGTGGCGTTTTACAACCGCACGAAACGAGCAACAGATACATTTGATAAAATGTGCAACGCGTATACCGTTGCTCGCGTAACTGCGAAGTGGACGCTCAAGCGTTTTTTTTGGGATGCTTGATCAGGCAGGGATTAATTCTCTCATTTTGTATAATCTACGAGCTGCAAATGCGGCATTGAACAGGCGCAATTAGGGGAAAGTAGTACGAGTTGATCCCCCTAAGCGAGAATCGCTGTGAAATACATACTTTTCAAGTTAAACCAACAGTAAAGGCGATTATTACTAGTAT
>JAPYZI010002713.1:0-53739 GCA_030523105.1 Ophioninae sp. A BG-2022a | reverse complement strand
CAAAGGGGTATGTATGGAAAAATTTGCAAAAATCGATGGTCCAACTTTAAAATTCTGCCAAAAATCAAAAAATCATCGGATTTTAATGATTAAAAAAGCATTTTGAAGGGAAAATCATAATGAAGAAATCGAGCGCAAAGTGGAGTGCCAAATCCCAAAGGAAAAGAAGTTATCCACGATTAAGTGAAAAAACATTTTTCCCCAAAATTCGAAAAAAATTTTCGATTTTTAATATTTTTTTTATTGGTCCATTTCGATGTAACTTTGTCCCCTGAACACGAATATATCATTCATTTCCCCGAAAACCGATAATCTCCATTAAAAAATCGTTAAAAACTTCTAAAAACACGATTTTTTTTTGCTGTGTGCAGTGCTTTCGACGAAAAGTCGATGATATTCGTAATCAGCTGAAAATTTTCGATGGGATAGACCCTCAAAGATTTCAGAATCGAAAAAAAAATGTTCGACCTTCTCACCTAGGAGTATCGAAGCCTTCTTTGTCCGAAAGCGAATTCACCACCCATATCCTTGAAATTTGCAATTTTCACACCCTGCAGTGTAGAATGGCAAGGTTGAATGCAAGTGAATTTTTTTTTTAACGAGTTTTAAAAATCGGATCTATGGGCGACGGAAAAATAAGACTATAGCTATAGTAAAAAAATATTTTAGGTGCGAGAATACATTGTACGTAAACTCAATTGAGTGAGCGACTGTAATCGCACAAAAGGTTGCGTGAAGCGTCCAATTAAAAATGACATCTTATCGGCGTAAGGTACATAACTTCTACCGCCCCCCACTCCTCCGCCAGGCCACATACAGCCATGGCCAAAATTATTAGGCGCCCTGTAATGTTTCTATTCGAACAAAAAATCGACTAAAAAAACCAACTTACCAAACGGCGTTTCGATGATAGCAAAGCTAGTTTGATTTTTCTTTTTTATTTTTATTTTTACCATTTTTTTCATAGCTGGTGCGTCATTAAAAAAATGTCAGTTTTTTATTATTTACGTACTCTGCAAGATCACGTGCCGGGTTTTGAAAAAGTATCGATCTCGATATTTAGCAATGAGATTTTTGAAAAGTATACGAGTATCTTTATTTTATTTTTAAACAAGAGAATGCTTATTTTTCTCGTCGGGTCGTCAGTTTGGCACCTTCATTTCCTTTTTTTTCTTTTTAATCGAGCTTCAATCCCGTTTTTTAAAATAATGTAACTTGAAAACTGTAAAGTTTGAAATATTTAGTCTAACGATTACAAAGTCGTATCATGTAACTTTCGCGGCATCGATATTTTTATTTTTTTTTTCCTAAATTACTTGGCGACGCCATTTTTTATTAATAATTTAAAAAAACACGGCGTTGGAAAAATATTTTGAAAAGAAGTCTTTAAAAAAAACCTTAGTGACTCCGAAATAACGAAACTCAACTTTTCACTTCTTTGCTCGAATTACTAAAACCTCAAAGCCGATCGTTTTTTTTCAAGAAAACACTAAATATCTCCGCGAGAAAAAAAGAATCGCGAACAATATTCCAAACAACGAAAGAAAAATCTAACGATATCTTTTTCAAACATTATATCACTAAATGACGATACAACTCTTGTTCAAAATCCAGGCTTTGATTGTGCAAAGTAAATCGCAAAACACTGGAATTTTCAAAACTACGTACCGGCTACAACAAAAAAATCGTAAAAATAAAAACAAGAAGGTAAAACGCACTTGGCTTTGTCCCTTTCAAAAATTCCTTCGGCAAATTTGTTCACGATTTATTTCGTCACCGAATACAATTTTTTGTTAAAAAAAAAAATTATCAAACGACAGGAAGCTTATTACTTTTGGCCAATGCTGTATATGTACTGTCGGGGCTCATTTTCATTCTCTGCATTCTCCCGTGATAATGATCGCGTTCGTACACTGCTCGCGGACAACTTATAATTAAAGTGTCTCTCGTATCTTCATTGTCTGTCAATCAGTAATGCGATAAGATACACTTTATTTAGAAATCCCCTAGAGTCGTCAAATTCTTCAGTTGGCTCGCTCCGCTCGAAGATACAGTAAAATAAAAAAGAAAATATGCAGTCACGCGGGAAAAAAAAAAAAACAAGTAATTGAGTCCGCGAGCGTTGAATCGATTGTCCCAAAACGATGCAACGACTACATCCGCTTTGAATATCGGGAAAGAAAAAAAAAAGAAAGAAAAAAACGAGACGTACAAAGCAACGGATTCTCCTACGACGTCTCACATGCGAATCGCACCGTTACGTGCATTTACATTTGCGAATGCACACAATAAACTGCTTATACTGCTATTGCGCCATTACCACATTCACGTATTCACCCTCACGCATGTGTATGCGCACGATAATACGTGTAAGCACGTTACCTTTTTTTTTTATTGCCATTCCTATTATTGTCAACACCGTAATATCAATAATAACAATTAAAATTATTATTATTATCGTTGTTTGGGTTTGGGTATAATAATAATAATTATAATAACAATAATAATAATAATAATTAATATTGTAATTTGTTGTATAATTTTATTTTTAATTTTCTTTTTTCTGACGTCATAGTGGTTATTATTGGTACAATTCATATTTTCCATTAATAAAAATGGTCAGATACGAGAATACGATTACAACAATAATGACTATTATCGTCATAGTAAAAAAATCACCGTGAAATTTATTATTGAGTATAAACATTTATACGTGTAATAATTTGTACTGTTTGTGTTTGGGTCATATGGAGTTATTATACTAATACGTGCAATATAGAAAATAATTATTAGTATAATTATATATTAATAACAATTATACTTTAACATTATTATTATTATTATATAATTGATATCATTATTATTTACAGTAACTATACGTACAATAACCATAAAAATCATTATAATTTTCATTGTCCTAATTACTGTCTGTAATCACGCGTACAACTACATCGATTTCGTTATCAACGCTGTTACGTATAATTTTTATTCATGACTCTAGGCAAGGCCCTCCGCGTAGCAGCACTGTTATTAGCATCGGATCGATAATAATAAAAAAAAATGATAACAGTCATATCGTTTGTACTCAAGAATAATACCGACAGCACTAATAATCGTCATTATTGCTGTCAAATGATTATTATTATTATTATTGAAACTTGGGTGGTTGGGTCGAAGCGAAATGACTCTAAGGATACGGCGTGGCGCGCGAGGCTTTCCCACGTTTCGTTTAACGGTTAAGTCACGCGTTAATATTATAACGAGGGGGGAGCCAGGAGGGGACGAAGATGAAAGGGCAGGGGAGCAAAGATGAGACGAGGGAGGGAGAGAGAGCACCAGCTTATCGAGAGTAACACGCGAATGAGGGAAAGAGGAAGTAAAATCGAGCCGAGGCTAAAAAGAATCACTATTGGCGTAGAGTTTGATGAGGATACGACAACGATGCGACTATGACGTTGGGTGGAGAACTATACGCGATGGCCCGTTGCCCGATCATCTTCTATACAGTTATAGACTCGGTGGCCTAGGAAGTTATGTGCAGTTATATCTATGGGGAAAAGCAAAGTTTCATCGGGTTGGGGGAGGGGAGGGGAGGAGAACTCAGCAGAGAAGTGCACTTTCATATATATATATATATATATATGTGTGTGCATATGAAGACTCCGTGAGACCAGTATCGTCCAAGAAGACGAGCTATGAAGCGCTGAGGGGAGGCAAAGGGAGAATCCGGCGAACGCGGTCTCGGGCAGCAGCGTAAGTACGGCTAGGTGACCCGTGTTGCGCGGCTTCCATGTCGGGAGAGACGACGAGGTGATCTAACCGATCGCGCCCTCGAGACACACCATCAACCGCGCCAACGTCGGCCTCGCCGCGTACCTGATTTTCCCCTGTACGAGCCCGCCTTGAGTTTTTCGCGTTTCATGAAAATTCGGGGCAATATGGACCTGGCACGTGTAGCTCAGAATTTTTATGTACCTTGTTTTTTTCAGTTTTTGAGAATATTCGGTTAAATATGGAGCCTATTGTATAATTCCGTTTTCTAGTTCCCGCGAATTTTGCCGGGTCCAAAATTTCATTCCGAAATTTCTCGGACGTATAATTGTTCAATTATAATTAAATAATAAAAAATAATTAATCATTAATAAACTATTAATTGATTAATCATTTATTTAATTTCATAATTATTTATCACATTAATGTATCTAAATTGAGTGTAGAAAACTTTTATTTACATTAGCACTTTTTTTTTCTCAGAGCATTTCCAATCAGCTGTTTTTCAGGAGACGGAACGAAAATCCGATCTAATTGACGCGAGAAGTCGTTTTTTTGGTTTCGAGACCGCGTTGATTATATTTCATAGCGAAACGGAGCTTGATGGAACGTTGTCTGGCTGGACAACGGAGTTAACGCTGAGCGGCAAAAACATCGTCACCCATACCGGTATCGACCCCGGGTTAAAGCGAATCAACGCTCGAGATCGGGGCTTCTCTTGGAGCAAAAACGACCAACTTGTAGACATATTTTTATTGGGGGTCCGTATTGACACCAATGCCTCGCTATATGCACAGACACGACGTGTGTGATGCAAGTACGGTTATACGGAGGTGAGCTCGTACTCGAGCCGTTAACGGAACGATCTAGCGTCCTCTTATTGCTTATACGTGTGTATCCTCGATGACCCTCGGTGTCGGGGCGAAATTCAACCTCCCAACGTCATCCGGACTCGTACACACACCAGTGTTGTAGATCTATCCATATTTACATGACTTTTTACACGAAGAGAAATTCTTCAGTACCGCGATGTTTGCCGGATTTTGTCCGGACTTCCGGTATCCGGATTTATTATGTTATTTCCGGTGATCAGGATTATCGAAAGGCTATAAGACATCTAGTAAGGGATGCTGGGTAGAAAAATAAATCACACGGGAGCAAGCCTCAAACTGCTTTTCCTATCAAAATTGAATCAGGCTTTTGATCAGTCTTCAGGCTGCTGGATGAAAATTTCTAGTTGGATTTTTATACAGCAACGAAAAATCGAAAAGCAATATCAAGTATTTAACAGTCACTGCACTTGTATCGCATTAACGTTCCTTTAGCGAAATCAAAAATTCAAGTTCAAAAGTTCAAATTCAACGAGCCCCCAAATCCCTACAAGCACCAAGTCGCTGTAAAAATAAGTTTCTGGATCGTTCCACAAGACTGCCACGTTCAATGATAACTAACACAATGTACGTAAAATGAATCCAAACTGCCTAAATGTAAACTTATCGCCAACTAAGAGTTTCAATGAAACTTACCTTGACGAAAGACGAGCTGTCGTTTTGTATTTTCCATGTAGACTATTCGTTCCAGGATTTCAAAGTTGGAAACGAGGTACGTACATGGGTTTGAAGTTGGAATAGCTGTTCGCGTGTGTCTATGAACGCGACCGATCGACCCGAAGAGTTCCGATGAGGTTGCCGGGGTATACGAAACAGTTACTCGTTCTGGATCACGGAAAGTCGTTTTGCGGGTCTTGCGCGCGGAATTTGCGGTCCCCGCGAACTCAAACGTACACGTTTCGTTGTCGCTACTTCCCGTTGTATTTTTCTATCCAATAAGACAATTAAACAATATATAAACAAGCGTATATATGTACATTCGTGTATGTTTATAGAAACGTGTGTAAATGCGAAGCTGATTTTGGAGAAAACGTTTTGCGCTCCAGCCAAGTACACGTCGAGTCTTTAATCAAAAGAACGGACGACTTACGAAGTCATGAATTGGATTTATTTAGCTTTTTTTCAATTCATCCAGGATTTCCTTCTTGAAGAGATTCTTTTTACATTTTTCTTTACTGTTGAGAATAAGATAGGGCCCGAAGTGGTTAGAGCTCTATTACAGACCAAAAATCAGGGTCATTTTTAAAAAAGAATCAGTTTGGAATAAATTGGGTTTTTATTTTTTTCGTCATTAATATTGTATTCTTTTTAATGGGCTAATACTCGACCGAGCTTTTTTTATTTTCACGTTTTTATCATTAAACAAATGGTTCTACATTTTTTTCTTTTTTTTTTTTTTTTTCAAGGAAAAGTGGTATCGTTATTGTTAACAACTAATGAGAAAAAAATGTGAGAGGCAAGGCTCGTTTTATCGTTTTCCATTTCGAACCATCCGTCATGCAATCACTCCTGAGCTTCGTATAACTGATTGAAACTTCATTAACTATTAATATTTATGATTAATTATTATATTTATACAAAAAGAAGAAAAATCCGCATACGACATGTCTATCTTTTATATTTATTTTGTTTTTTGTTTGCCTCAATACTGGACTAGTCTAGGGGAAAAGAAAATTAGGAAAACCCGAATGGACCAGTCGAAAAATAGAAAACAAAGACATTCCTTATTTGGATAGGAATCGGCACTGCGGATAAATATGGATTCAACGACGATCGAGGCGAACATAAATCTTAATAAATGAAAAAAAAAAAAACAGAGGTGAAATAAAAATTGACGAATCAAAATTTTGATTCGTCAATTGATTGAAATAATTTTTTTGATTGAAATAAATACGAAGACCCAAAAGCAACTTTGGGTCTTCGTATTTTTTTCAGCTTGGTGGACAAGCGCTCCTATAATAGTGAAAATCAAAAAACAAATACAAGAGAAAGAAACAGAAGTTTCGCGACGAAAATAAAATACGAATAAAAATGCAAAAAAAAAAAAAGAGAAGATCTTCGGTGATAATTGGTGGATCTATTCTTTTGATTCTTGTTCCGTTTCGAAAAATTCGTATGCTAATGAACCCACGCGATACAAGGAACAGGTACAGGTCGCATAGATTAGCAAAGGAGTGGCACAAGTCTGAGGAGAATGAGACGAAGGGAAAGAGAGGAACTCCTGATCGCAACGAACGACAAAGGATCGGTAAGAGGACCGGATCGAAAACACCTTTTTCCCTCTCGTTGCATACGCAGTTTTCGTTGCACACGCGTATACTTTCGATCGGATCTCCATGAAGTAGGCGACCTTGAAGTAGGAT
The DNA here is from genome assembly GCA_030523105.1 of Ophioninae sp. A BG-2022a. Lineage (NCBI taxonomy): Eukaryota > Metazoa > Arthropoda > Insecta > Hymenoptera > Ichneumonidae > Ophioninae sp. A BG-2022a. The sequence goes on along the minus strand of JAPYZI010002713.1, from coordinate 46,715 downwards.
AGAAGCGTGACTGCAGCCGCTTGCACTTTTCAACCGTGACGATTTTTTTTTCCCCTCGGACGACCTCCGTGACGTTTCCCGCATTCATTTTGCGACTGTTATTTATCGCTCGAAGCTTGAATTAATCACGCGGGGGTGCGAAACGCGGTAACGACTCGAGAGAAAAAGAGAAGAAAAACGAAATTCTATTTTTCACCGCATACGATGACGTGGCTCGAACCAAAAAAAAAAAAAAAAAAAAAATTCATCCAAGAGAAAAACACAAATCCGAAAATGTCGTTGATATTTCAACCGATCTAAAATTTTCATTTTTCCTATGTTTTCAGGAAGAAAATTTGAAAAAATACAGCTTTCTTCTAAATAACCGCTATTTTCTTATTTTTCATAAAATTACGACACGAACAATATTTTATAATAAAAATTTATTAAGATCTGTACGTGAATTCTAGATTTTCTTTTTCATTCAAAGAAATAACCAAAAAGCCGTTTTTAAAAAACGTTCGAACCGGTAGGACACCTTAATTGTCGAAACAAATCGTCCTTCCCCCAATGTTTCTTCGATCAATTTTCACATTCGCTTCTTTTTATCCCTTTTTCCTCAACTCTTTCTTCTTGCGGATCAACGAAATTTCCGATGTTGATCTTCCGATCAGCATCGAAAATTTGGACGTTTATTATCGAGTCCGGGTGTGCGAATGGTGGGGAGGTCGAAGACCGAACAACCTTCGATCATTTTATCAACGTAAATCTGGCCGCTTACGGGAGACAGGTGAATCATTGCAATATCGTCGTTCGAGAGTCATTAAGAGTTGAATTCGGAAACGCTCCGGGTGACACGGGCGTTCAAATATCACACTCGCACGAAAGTTTCGCACGATTGTCTTTTCACGCTTCTTATTGGCCATCAGCCCCGAAAACCTGTTTACCCAAACGTGGCAAAGTATCAAACAGTGGCAGTTGTGAAAAAAACAAAGAAAAAGACCAATTCAAACTCGTCGAATTAACGGAAAGACTTCAAGCAGCGGACCCAACGATTTTGAGGACTATCTGCGTCACGAAGCGTCCTCAAAATCATACGATAAACGCCTCCGCCGTCAGAAAGTCGAGTGAAAGACATCGGGCCGGTGGCCCTGGGAGAACGAGGACCTTGCGATCCTACCGTTCCGTGCTTTTGGCAATTCAAAAATAAAGTCCACGAAAAAACCATCTATCGGATACGTTTTTTTAAAAGTTGAATGAAAAATAAATTAACTGTTGCTAAAACCTTCAATCTTGCGATTTTATTATTCATATATCATATACAACGAAATGTTAGTTATTATTTTACACATTCAAAAAAAGTCCACGAAAAATTAAGGGATTGACAATGTCTATCGGATATTGGTATTTTATATTTACATTTTTGCGAATATTTCACGATTATTAACAATTGTTTATTATTATCAATTATTATTAATAATAAATAATTACTCCACGATTATTATTTCATGCCATATTTAATTTAAAAAATCACAAAAAAAAAAGAAAAATCATTTAAAACTAAATATCAATTCCAAAAGCTATATTTTCGTACATATCCCTATTTTCGCGAACGTTTCACATCCATTAACTATAATTAACGCTGCACTTAATAAAAAATAATTTCATAAAAATCCAATAACTTTCAGGGCTCAATAAAACGAAAACTTTTTAATACGAGAAACTTTATAATTCTGCCAGCAAGAGATAACAATATTCTGCTATTTCTGTTTTCAAGTGAGCAAACATGTTGGCAAAACCTCGTGACCAGTTACCAGAGTATAAAACCAAAAACGTATATCTCTATCGAAAATGTCGAAATAGTCCGGTATCCGGTATTGAGGAAACCATCCCATACATGGCGCTTCTATCCTAATCTACGTCACAAAATTATACGAAAACATCAAATTTATTCCAGGCTTTTTCCGTAAGTGTCCCGGATATTACGAATCGCTAGGTTCGAATCGTAAACTTCGATCGTCAGTCCATTTCGAGCGCACGAGAGTAAGAACGGAAGCGAGAGAGGCCGAGAAAAGAGGCGCCCAAGATCCTCGTTGCCGCCTCCTATTCTATCTCGCTCGTCGAATACGGTCTTCTTATCTCGACGGAATCCACAGTGGCATTGTCAGAAGAAAAAAGATCGTACGAAGTGTGCGCTGCGTGTGTGGGAAGAAGGTGTGCGTTGGCGTTAAGCGAGTCACCAGTATATATAAATATATATATACACGCGCAATGTATATAGGGTAGCCCACGAGAAACAGAAGACCCCAATATGTCTTCTGGATCATTTTCTCGATATGTGTACACACTGGAATTTTAATAGTTTGCAAGGTCGTACATGGCCGTCCGAATATTTAAATGAATAATCCTATTTTAGGGTTCGATAACCAAAGGAACCCCTAGACTTCGCTGTCTGTCCGTCCGTCCGTTTGTCACTATGCTGTATCTCAAGAACCGCGATAGGTAGATAATTGAAATTTTCACAAATTATGTATTTCTGTTGCCGTTATATCAACAAATACTAAAAACAAAATAAAATAAATAATCCCGTACATAAAAGTCATTTTTTGCCTATTTTTGCTCGATATCAATGAATGCCAACAGGTAGGCACTGAAAATATTCACAAAATGCTTAATTACTTACTTTAATTTACTTTAATAATAAATAATAAAATTGAAATTTAAAAAAAATGAGTCAAATTTCGCTTGCTAGATTTGATTACAGCCAGACTCCGTGGTTACGGAGAGATACCAGGACAAGAGAAACTAAAAATAGGTTACGATATGAAATTTGTGACGTTCAAGATTACGTCAAAAATATTATGATAGTCATGTACGTTTTTTTTTAAACCATTCATATTGAGATATGTGCATACTGCGTATTTTCAAATCAATCAGAAATATTCCGGTCTTCCGTTTCTCGTATCTCACACTGTATATGAATACACACTCATTCAATATACAATATACATAGCTGCACAATCATATGTGTACGTCGACAATTGGTCTAACGCTCTAGACGCCTTACCAATTAAGAGGGCTCGGCGCGCTATGTGCTCTCGGCTTTGACCCTTCTGGTGAACGCGCGCTGCTCGCGCTCACTCGTGCCACGTTCTTATTATCATTGTCATTTTTATTATCGCTGCTATTGATGATGGTATAAATATAAAGCATCATTAGCATTATATAATTAGCATTGTCTTATCTGCGTATATTATTGAAACAATATATCACGATTCTTTTTGATGGATTCAAAAGCCAAATTTTATAATGCATTATTAATATTAAATTGTACACATTTTTTTATCTCGTTGAATTTTTTTCTATTCGATTGTTTAATTCGAAAGTTTATTTTACTGTGACATAATAATGAGAGTTACACCCCTTAATATTTTGGACCTACTTGATTCAACTTTTTAACTGACGTATTATATATTATTATTATTATTATTATTATTATTGTTTTATTTTTATTTTATTATTACATAACATTGCATTACGTTGCAAAACAATAATAGTAACAATAACATAATAATAATAATAATAATAATAATAATAATAATAATAATAATAATAATCGTTGTTATTATTATTAGTATTATTATTATTGTTATTGTTTTTGGATTAGTAAATAAAAATTTTTCGCTATGATTATAATTGTTATGAATATTAGAAATATTTTCTGCTGACGATCTCATCGCATTTCTCTCTCTCTTTCTTTCTCTCTCCTCGAAAGCGATCTTTCGCGCGATCGTTCACGAATGATCACGATAGGTCGACATTACCGCATCCAAGGGAAAGATAGATCGGAGTATGGATACATAGATAAGTACAGATAGATAAGGAAACACACAGCGCGAGAGAAGAAGGATGCGGGAAAGGAAGTTGAATTGCACGTATAACTATAAAAACCAAGATGCACAGTTGCATATAAATATACACCTATGTGTCCATTCGCGTGTGAAGTTGATCGTGGATGTTGAACTCAAGTATTTATACGTAGGAGCAAAAAATAATGGAGTGTAATATAAAAAAATAGTGGGTATAAATGGTGCAATAGTGGAGCATTCTCCGAAACGGTTTTTGAAGTTAAGCAACGTTGTGCCGAAACTCGTAGTGGTCGCTACAAACGATCAGAAAAATCGATAGGGGGCCATCTATTCTGGCACGAGTCGTCATGATTTTCGCGGTTTCGAAGACCAATTCCATGTATCGCAAATAAAGACAGCTGACCGAGCGAAGCGGTAGGATCGATCAACAAAGTACTGGTAGGGACTCTGAAAGGTTCTGACAGGGCCTGATAGCGTCTGGCCGAATTTAAAGGGCTTGATGAAGAGTCTCGTAGCACTTGGCAGGATCTGATAGATCCGCATTGGCCCTGCCAGTATGCCATAGAGCGTGATGGAATCTGCAAAGTCCTGATAGGATCTTACACGATCCGATAAAACCTGAAAGGACCTGATAGGATCTGATTGGATCTGATAGAGTCTGATAGATTCTGAAAGGACTCGATGGAGCCTGATAGGATCTGAAAAGACCCGATAGGATCTGGGAGGATCCGATGAGATCTGAAAGGACCTAATAGGGCCTACTAGGATTTGCTAGGATTTTATAGAATCTTGTAAAGCCTGAAACGACCTGATAGGATCAGAGAGGCTCTGATAGGATCCGATAGAATCCGATAGGGCCTGATAAAATTTGATTATATCTGACAGGGCCTGATTGGATTTGATAGGACCTGATAGCGGAGGCTCCAATTGGAAACTGATAATAAGTACGCAAAAACCAGGAAAGCCAAACGCTGAAACTCTTCGTATATACGTGTCTGCATGTGCAACGTAGAGGAGGCTGAAAAGAGAAAACGAGTCGAGCTGCCTGGATGTGCAACGTCCAACAGCGACGATGATGATGACGGCGGCGCTATATTGCGCCCGTCTCTTCTCGCGAGGAAAAGATTCTCTCGTGTCTCTCGTCTCCCTTTCACCTTCGTTTGCGAGAAGATCGAACATCCTTCTTGGCTAACGCGCGGGGCAGCTATTCATTCCGCGACTATTATTCGTTTGGCATGGGCGCAGAGATCCTGTTGTCTGGAACGTGTATTTACACGTGCGCGCGCGCGCACATATACACACGTACGAGATTCATACGAGTCATTCCGTGTAGAAGTTTCCGGGAATCTCAAAGTTTTTGATTTTGATTTCTTGATTTTTGTCTTCTGATGCCGAACGAGGATTTCATTGAAAATTCAAAATTGATCGTTTCGCAAACACGAGTTTGATACTGTATCGTAATTTTTGTTTGAATACAATTGTCAAATTCGGTTTTTATAAATCCTGGAATATTATTTCCATTATTCCAAAAATCCAAGCTTCGTTTCTCCAATTTACTTCCGATGATTTCTCAAATACAATTAAGGGGTTAGGCTACACCGAAAATTTAAAAACATCTTTCGACGATCTAGAAACTCCAAGTGGAAACTCCACGAATAGGACTCACGATTACGACGATATAACTGCTTCGACCGAACTTCAAACACCTATTTGGCAAAAGCTATGTTGTTTCAAAACTTTGCGCACGATTTCACAAGTTACTCAGTTCAGTTTTGAGCAATATATTGTTTCCCAACGATTTGTTCAAATTTTTGATTGGCAACAGTTATTAAAAATAGTTATCTCTTTCGAAAAAATCAAAGAAATGCATTTTTTATGTTGAAAATACCATAACAGAAAAGGTCAGTCAAACACCAGCTACTATAATCAGCTTAAAAAAAAAAAAGAAAAAACGGCTTTTTTGTATAGAATCGACGGACTGGCCAAAATCAAGTAATCAGATAGTTAATAATCGAGTATTCAGACCGTATGTAATTTACGACGAAATCTGAGATTCGCGATATTCGCTTTTCCTTTTTTCCAATTCTTGTAGTTAAAAATAAAAAATATCGTATTGGAAATAATATATATGTATATATATATATATATATTTTTTTTTTATATGACGAAGAATGCCTTGTATAAGATAAAATCGCTTATACTATCAACGATATATATATATATAGATATTTAAATATATATGTATATGTATATAGAGACAAACATTTTATGTACGTTTGTCGTTATGGAGCTTGTGTTTATTGTTAGTCAGAGATTCGATGAACTCTCTCTCTCTCTCTCCCTCTCTCTCTTCGTGCAAACTCCACTTAGAACTCCAATCCTTTGCATATATCACATACAGATAGGCGCACTCACACAAATACTCGCACACCTCGCATATGTCACTTTGTGATTTGTATAACTTTTTATGCATTACGTAAATTTGTGATAAATATGTGCAACCCGGATACTTGATTGTGCCAACGCAGACATCGTAGATTGATCGTGACGCAAAAATCGAGGCATAAAAGTACTCCATTGTTGAAACTTCTTACATTTATATACATCATACTTGGACTATCAATGCATTTAGCTCCTCCACCGCCCTGAAAGTTTCTTCACGCCTAAGTTCGTTTTTGTTTCGCTATTGCCGTGATTTCGCTTTTTCGCGATTTTTGAAATTTTTATTCACCGGTAAATTTGTTTCTTTTTGGAATTGTTGCAATATCAATGTTGCAGGATTTTTGAAATTTCGTTGTTATTTTTTAATTTATTTTTTCCTCTAAAATTCACGGACGATAAAAAAATGGTTGCTTACTTATTTATTATTGAGTTATTATTCATCATTAAATAATTAGTTATTGAATTATTTATTATGAAATTCGGATTTATTACAAAATGGTATTTTTTAATTATTAGTCATTCATTATCAAATTAGGATTCATTATTAAATTTAATTATTTCACATTATATTGAGTCATAAATAATTCACGTGATATAATCTACACCTTCGAACGAAAGAGTTACATATAAACGAAAATTAATTTTTATTTATAATCGAATATTTCAACGGCAAAAAAATAACAAATAAAAAATTACAATTTTTCCGCCGTAAAACCATTGTTTATATTGCTTGGCAGTGAAAAATTCAAAAAAATATGTTTTACCGTTACAAAATTGGGTAATTAAGAAAAGTCACGAAACTACATAATTACCCAAGGCCCAAACGTTTTCTTTCGACCGAGGGGGTTATTGCAACAATTATCATCTGCGTTGTTATTCGAAATTTCATCGAATGCAACGCACCTTTTTATTTTTTCAATTAATTTGTTATTTTTAATCGAAACGATTAATGAAAAGCTCGTCGATTTGCGAGGGTTCGCGGTGTTGAAGACGTATAGGTGGCCGGCTGTACGAGCGCGTTGCAAATGAGATACGAGACAAGAGCGTGCGAACGATGCTGTAACGAGGACGATGTTTTGCGACGGAAGAATACAGAGATGATGGCCGGAGGTCAGAGCGCGAGGATAGGCGCGATACAGACGATTATCGAGTTCGTTATACCACGGGCCATTATATGCGCCTCGAGCGAGTAAGGAAAAAAAAAAACAAAAAGAAAAATAAAAAAAAAATGAGATAAAAAAAGAAAGGCAAAAGGAACGAACATCGTGCCGGAAGAGCGCATGTGGAGTCTCCGGGAGATCGTCGCCACGTACGCGCCTTGATGGATCCGACGTGCTCGTGAACGGTGAAAAGTAACTTCGAAGCGTTCTCACTTCGGGGACCGTCCTCGAAGTACACGCTTGACAAGTTTTCATTTAATTCCCATTGACAGCCGATTTCGTTTACAGCCGATTGGGGAATTGATTTTTTTTCCAAGAAAATCGCGTTTCTCTCTTTCGAACGATCGACGAATAAACAATCGGCGAATTATGGGGAATCACGAATGTTTTCGTTTTTTTTTTCTCACATTTTTACCCTTCTTTTTTGTCATCGTCGAGAAAATTGCGCGAGCTCCAACTTGCGGAAACACGCAATGGAGAAAATTGTTTTTTGATGCGTGTATTCATGGATTTTTGCTATTATTGTGGACGTGGAATTGCGTTAAAAGCAAACAGTATCTAGCTCGTGCGTTTGTAACGATGATACTTTGCAAACGGATATTTATTTTTAGCACTTAGAATGGTGCTCGAAACACGCGAAGGCGTACAGATTTTTTTCTATTTTTAATTTTTAAATTTGATAAGAATTTGTGATAAAAATATTGCTTTATTTTTGTTTTTGTTCAAGCCCGAAAAAACGACCAAATTTTTTTAAGTCACCACGTTAAAAAAATGCGTTAATATTGTGCATTAGGATTTTACGTAGATGCGTTTGACTTCGAATTTAAAAAAAGTGTCCCATTGACAATTTAAAAAATCCGCGATGTACCACCGATTTGATTTTACGAAATTAAAAAAATTTGTTTATGTACCACGGATATTAACGAATTTACTAATTTGGCCAAAAGTATCAGGCGTCATATAATTTTTCCATCTAAACCAAAAATCGAATATCTCGGGGAAATCTAAGCCACCGGAAATAACTATAACCTCGTGTAGCAGCCGAATGACTTTCGCGGGGGTTTCTTTGTTTACGCGGACGATCTCCCTTTGAACTCGACGTCCGCAATGACGAGCGCGGGTCGCGACGAAACACCCGGTGCACTTTTGTTACTCGCAACATTTCACGGAGTGTACGGACGCTTTATGAGTACACTGAAAAGCTTATAAACACGTCATCGGTGCCCGCACACACGCAAGGGCGTAGTGACGAGTAAGATAGAAATATATATGTATATGTATATAGAGGGAGAAGAGGAGAGAATCCCAGCAATAATACGAACACGCGTCCCCCGAGTACGATGACTCTTCACCCAAAGTCCTGCGGCGCAAAGCGGAATCAGTTTTTGCGAGATTTCTCGGGGGCCGAACCGATAGAATTATCGTCTCGAGCTATTTATAGATCAACGATCCGGTTGCGTACGACGGGTACTATCATTCGACCGATTGTCCGTGTGAAATGACGCCAAAAGCATTGATATATTTTTTAAAATATTTTTATTTTATTTTATTATCATTTTTTATTTTTATTTTCGTTATTTATTAGTTTTTATTTATCTTATAATTCGTATTACTTCTCATTATTACGTTACTTCTTTATTACTCGATTTAAAACTATAATTTATTTTCGTTTGCTTTTTTTCTTCTTTCTCTTTGGCTTCGCTTCGTTTTTTAAATTTTTATTTAATACTTGGTACACCTTTTGTTACTCCTTAAAATTTGTTCTCTTCGTCGGTTACAGCTAAAAGAAACGGAAACTTTTGAAAAACGATGAATTTCAAGCACTGGTGCACTGGGAACAATGAAGTTGAATGAAATTTCTAGAAATATGATTTTTCAATCGAACTAGTGAAAATTTGTGGCAATCGGAGACACGAAAGAAACGAGAAGGAATATTGGAAATAGAAGATATTGCATCGAGTCATTCGAGTCGCGGTGGATCGAAAATCGACCAACAAACGATTTACAATATTTTATTTCTGGAGTGAGCGTCGTGTCGAGGACTTTGGTATTTCGAGGATAATAAAAACATTATCCAGGCAAATTGGGATTGTTAATTCATTGAATAATCCTAGTTATTATTATACATTATTATTGTATTATACATTATATTATCATTGTTATCTTAATATTCGGAATATATCGCTAATTTTTAGGCTCGTGAGTCTAAAATCTCAAAGTTAACTGACTGAAGTACAAAGAAAAAGCAACGCAATAAAAATCGTGTTTCCGTCGTTCGATCTGACCCCTTAAAGCAAGGCTATTAAAAATCCTCGACATTCTAGGAACAATCACGAGCCAGCACCCTTGGACTCTGACGTGAGTATGCAACAAACTCCGAGCACTATTTATATAACGTATCATCGTCATGCCGGTAAAGCGAGTCAATCTTAATTTCGAGTAACGTCATCGGGCGCGCACGATCGATCGATCGATCGATCGCCCGATCGCTCTTTTTCCGGTATATAGACGATGCAATTACACATCAAGATCGTACGCCCATTATAAAGTTGCATCTGTGTAAGTGCGCATAAACGCTAGCCTGTTCTTCAATACACGTATGCAAGGAAGTGTGACGGTGAGCAATTGACGCATGCCGCGTGCAGGACGCGTTTATTGACGTTTTATACTATAAATAAATTGTCCATTAGAAACTCGCGGTCTCGGAAGACGAGAGAGGAAAAAAGGAGAGAGAGAGAGAGAGAGATTGGATATAGAAAATAATACTAATATTAATAAGAATGTTAATCATAACAATGAAAATAATTACAAACGAATTTATGAAAATTATAACGTAATCCGGGGCTTTGAAAGTTTAAAATGTTGAAAAGTGAAATTTAATAATAATTCTTTGCTAATAGTTTGATACGATAAATAAATTTTTTATTGAAAGCTCGCGGTCTCAGGAGAGCAGAGAAAGAGAAAAGAAGGGAAGCGAGGGGGAGAGATTGATAATAAAAAATAATACTAATATCGATAACACTGATAATTAAAATAATTAAAATGATTACGCTTCGATTTAAGAACAATGTATCTTTATATAAGGGTTAAAAAGTTGAAATTGTCAGAAAGTTGAATTTAATAATAACTATAGTAATGAATAATGATTATTATTATTATTATTTTATAGTGTTATAACATTTCTGATGTTTGAAGAAAGAAATTTAAATCATAAAAGGTATACGAATTTTTGCGACAATAAAAAAAAATGAAGAGATAATATTTAATTCAAATATATCATTATTATTATCAACGAAAATTAAAAACGATTAACGATATTGACATTTTGTAAATACTCGCTGACAAAAAGGCGGAACATTAAATTTATATATATTTTTTTATACGTTATAGGATAACAATATTTCTTATATTAGAAAAAAACATTAAACGGATATTCGATTGGTTTAAAAAATGAACAAGCCGAAGGAAGAAAATAATATATTATTATTATTATATATTATTATATTTTCAATTATTTGAAGAAAATGTCGATTATTTTATTTTTAAATAAATGGAGGAAAGGAAAAAATATTATATAATTTAACGAGACGGAGAGAGAAGAAAGAGTAAAAAACGACGAAGCGTAGCTGCGCGTCTCGAATAATGCACTGACGCGCGGCCTGTGCTCGTATAATAATCGCGATCGTATATACGTTTTTTTCTTTACTTTTTTTTTTGTTCATCCTCTTTCTTACGAGATAATTGAAGCGACGATAAAGCGAACGCGGAAGTGCGCGAGATAGAGTCGGGGCGAGACTTGACACTGACCCCGCGGCGCGTGACGCGCGCGCGTTCACCGAACAAATTGCACTGATCTCGTATTCCTTTTTCCTCAATCTTTGCTGCTTCGTCGCCACTTTTTTCTCGCCAGGTTGACGTAGCTTCGCGATTCATCGATTCGATTAAAGTAATCCCAGGCGCGCCGGAACTTCGTTGCCCTTTCAATCGCACACGAGTTTTATGATTTTTTGCTACGATTTCAATTTATCGATTGAACAAAAACAAAAACAATCGGAAAATTGAAATGTTTTTGTTTTTATTGGAGGATGAGAGAAACGTTATCTCGTTTTGTGTGAGTACGAACTCGTACAGTATTCGTTCGGTTGCTGGAAAAAAAAAATAAAATTGAGAATGTTCTTTTGGGGACGATCGGTTTAGAGTCTGTCCTTATTTTTTTTTACATTTTTTGTGTTTTTTCTTTTCATTAATTTTTATTTCATTTATTTAGTTGATTCGTTTCAATTTTTTCAGTTGTCGATGCCATTTTCTCAATTCCCAATACGGATATTTCGACCTTTACACTTTTTATTAAATATTTTCAATTTGATCTTTCACATTTTTTTTTCCATTGATTTCTCAGTTTCAATTTTCAGGTTTCTATTGAAAATTGGATTCTCGCATTGAAGTTTAAAATTCTGCCAACCTTAGGATCAATATTATCTCGATTTTTACCGAATTCCCTCAATACAAATTTAAAAAAAAAAAATCATCTTCCCACAAGAAACAAAACCTTTTCAAAATAAATAAAATCGCAGCTCCTTTTTTTCGATACATTTCGTTCTTTCCCATTTTCTTATTTTCAACCCAAAAACGAAAAAACCATCTTCGATACAATCGCAACGCGATAAAAAAAGAAAAAAAAAAAAGAAATGCCTGATATCAATCCGTTGTCGATTTTCCAATAAGCGCTAATTTTAGGTTACTTTTGAAAGACATCGGGAATGTTCGACCCGAGAAACGCGCATCATCAGGGACAGCGGGAACTGATGAACTCCGGGCCGTTCTCGCGCAGCTCTGCGTCAGCTATTCGCCACGCCGTTATGATCTCACCAGCATCTCTTGCTTCCTTAATGCTCAATTTCATACCCACCCCCCTCCTCCCCCCTTCTTCCCCCCCCCGTTTTTCCCCTCCCTCCCCCCCCCCCCCCCCCCGCGCCGCTTCATCTTTCCCTTTCCTACACCCTCCACTTCGTTCCTTCTCCTTACGTATTTATATACACACGTGGAAATATATTTTTCTCTTTTTCCTCCCCTTTTCTTGCCGCACTTACAGCGACGCATACGCGTATATAAATGGCGGTGTAACGATGCATCTTACGCACGGCATCCCACACCCGCCCGAGGCGACCCGCGGTGACTTAAACATTGGCGTAGCAGTGGAAGGGTAGGAATGGGAGCTCACCCTCACGTTTAGAAAAAAAAAAAAAAAATTATCCCAAATAATTAAATTCGAATAATCGATTGCTCCAATTTGAATTTTGCCTCGAGTGATCGGTCCGATTTGAATTTCGCCTCGGGTGATTACTTCGATTTGAATTTCGCCTCGATTGATTACTTCGATTTGAATTTCGGTTCGAGTGATCACTTCGATTTTAATTTCGCCTCGATTGATCGCTCCGATTTTAATTTCGCCTCGATTGATTACTTCGATTTGAATTTAGTGACATTCGTACAAATATGATTCCATAGATCCTGAAGTAAATTCAAAGACGTCAAGATTTTCGTAATGTGGAGTATCGGAATAAACGGCTGGTAGGAAAAACTCTCCCGATGTCTTTGGAATGACGTACGCCCATATATTAGGTGTAGTAAAAATAAATCCATGATTTTTCGAACAAATGGCTTTCGTTATCCGTATCTCGCGTTGTACGAGTCCGATCGGATTACGCTAGATGACGTCCGAAAAATGAGACATCTTTCGTACTAAACAATCTTTTGCGATAGCTTTGTGATTGGTTGGTTAAAAAAAAATAATGGATTTCTTTTTACTACAAGTGATGCACATACCGGTAGACCGGCAAGTCTCGAGCGGCGAGTTTCTTAATCGCTTCCCGGCGTAGCCGCGATCCGTGTCTCCCGTTCGGTGCCTCAGCGAGACTGAGGCACTTTGAAGATTCATCTCTGGACGTATACATATAGCTGTAACGTTTTTCCCTACGCTGGGTCTTTCGAGCTTGGCGTTTAGCCATTCGCTGCTCTTTCTTTCGCACGCGCATTTTCCCGCAAAAAGATACGCATCTTAAAAGGCTCTCGAGGTTCTCGGCGAACCCAAAGAGCCGGAAGTCTGTAACGCCTCTGACAAAGAGCTCCGTGTGTCTACTAAACGTAACGCAGGTATTGGGCGCACGCGCATTGGACAAAGCGTTCAACCAGAATTCAGTAAGAAAAAAGTCGAAAATGAAAATTGAGTCTGGAAGAATCTACGCTGGAATCCGTAGGTACTGTAAATAATGGAAGTGTTGGAACGGACGTTTGATTCTTTTAATTGGAAAGCCACAATCGAAATCCAGAAAACGACAGCAGATTTATCATTAGTGACGTCGTTTGATACGAATTTTTCCCAATTATTGGTAAACGGTTGATAATGACTTCTGTTCATTTGTTTCTTCGAATTGATGAAGTACTGGTCATCGCGTCATTCATCAGAGAAAATAACGATCTAATGGAAACGTGCCTGGGGTAACACTTCCCACTCCATTCCCTTCAACGTCCTTTTGAGCACTTTTTCAACACGTGGCCTAGACGTCATCACGGAGGAAAATCACTTAATGATCGTTTCTCATTCTGACCATTTTCCTTTCTGTCGAAAGTTTCTCTCGCTTTGCAAGTTTCAATGCTTTTGCTAGTTTAATTTCCCTAAACGCTCTGAACTCGACTTACGATTAAACATATTTAGGGCGAAGTAAATAAACTGCTCGAAGTCTTAGAATTCTAGATCCACCAAAATAAAAATCCATGATAATTCGTATCCACAAACGTTACCAATACCAAAGATTCGCTTTGATAATCCGGCTGCGAAGGTCGTTAAATTACTGAATAAATTGCGGAGATTCAGCAACGAGGAGAGCGAGAAAGAGAGTCGTTTTGAGGCGTTTCACAATTCTCGCTTCGATGTCCCTCCACCTCAGGTAAGTACATCGGGTTAGTAAACTCCTCATAAGCCGCGTGCTCGCGCATTGGATGCTGCTAATATTCGTGTATATAGTAGGCACCCTGTAATCTTGATAAACCGGTGGAAACTCGCGTCGCTCTACAGTACGGGAGCGCGAAGTTCTATTCTCGCATCCGCGCGCGCGGGTTTGTCGTTAATAAGCGAGTACACGTATACACGCTGGGATAATGCTCATACAGTATAAAGAGCATCCTCAATACGACACGATGCGTAAGCGCATACACGAATACACGGACGGAAACTCACGTGTGCGGTTAGGCAGGTATGTGTAAAATTGCGCCACGTAATGAGCCATTGAATCGTGAGAAACCGTGGCAATTGCATTAGCCTGTGCGCGCATCATCGGCCCGGGTTATAACGTAAGAGTGCAACCGCATAGACGCACGTAACGAGACTGGCCTGTGCGAAGCGTCGCTACGCCTCTGATAACAGTACCAACGGCGCAACCAATTTTCTAAACCTGAGGAAAAATGCGAGTTTAAGGATAAACCGTTAAAACGATATCGTTGAAGACGTATCGGTAAAATCTGAAAGTGCTTGAATTTGTTCGCAATGAAAAAGAAACGTTTTTTTTTTTTTTTTTAATTTATCGATATCTTACGAGAAGCCGGTAAACGCTGTTGGCGCTGGATATTTGTCCGGAGCTCTCCACTTTAACCCTACTCTTCTATCCCTATCCAATAGCCCACTTTTTAACCCTCAAACCGTAAACGTGGATCGATTTTAGCTGGCCCAAAAATTGATTCCGAAATATCTCGAATTTATAATTATTAAGTTATAATAAAATAATAATAACTAAATTTAATAACCGGCGTAGCTGCAACTCGACGGCCACGTCCTTCGGTGTGGACGTCGAATGAAAAATGTTCATTTTTAAATATTGCAGGTGGATTGATCTCGAACGAAATACGAGATTTTTGACAAAAACAATTAGGTGACTCGATGTTTTCACGAAACATGACGAATCACTTTACTTTTTTTTAAAAACCTCAACAACTATGAAACTTACTAGTAAAATTTTATTGTTCTTTGCTGTATAGCGTAGCAGTATTTATAACGTTACGTATCTAACCTTTCTCTGACCCTGCACGTTGCTAACGCCCTTCATACGAACGTCAAATTTACGCGAAAAAAAAAATTTTTTTTTGGTAGGTCCGATTATTCCGTGACGTCACGTGATACACGGGACGCAGCAAAACAAAGAAAAAGAAAGGGTAATCGCCCCATAGTTCTCGTATCGTTCTACAAATGCGCAATCGCCGGGAACACGAGGGATCGCGCCGTACACGCGAACGCGGTTTATTCTGGATACCTCGTGTCAAATTTGCGAGGAACTATGTGAAAAAAAGCAATCTCGCGGATTATGACAAACATTTATATTTCCGAGGATTGCAAGACCGAGGGCAGTTTTTTTTTTTTATCAATCGTGGTAGCACAGCAAATGGTAGAATCTCGTAACTAAAATAATAATAATAACATCGACAGTAAAAACCATACAACAGCTGTATTAACAACAAAGTCACATAGCATCAGCAAGTAACATGACAACAACAATGATAAAAAAAAAAACAAGAGCCAATAAAATAAGAACGACGACAATGATAAAATCCAGAACACTACGATAAAAAAAAAAGAAAACAGGAACAACGACAACCACGACGCAAACACAACGATCGACACAAAAAACAAAAACAACAGGGAGCATGACATCAGCAACCATGGTAACAACGAAAACAGCAAAAGCAACCTCTATAACAAAAAACAAAAACCCCAAACAACGGAAGCAACAAAAACAATGACAACAACAAAAAACAACGGAAACATAAACAGCAAGAACAACGAAGAAAGCAACGAAAGCATCAAAAACAAGGACAACAAAGAAAACAACGGAAGAATCAAAAACAATGAGTACAACAAAAAATACAACGAAAACATAAAAAACAAGGACAACGAGGAAAACAACGAAAACATAGGAAACATTGACAACAAACCCAAACAAGGAAAACAGCAAAAGCAAGCTCAAATATTAAAACAGAAAAAACAACGGCAACAACGAAAACAGCAAAAACAACAACTTTAATAAGTGGCGCAACGACGACAACAGACGCAACAACATCGCTTAAAATTCCTTTTTGTCTTTAAATTCAAAATCTGTTTTCGCTGAGTGTTCGGGTTGTTCTGAAAAATGTAGATGTCGAAAAGGTGGGAATAAAAAGTCCTCCTTTGTTATTTTGAAGTAACTGAATTTTGTTTATCTTTTTTTTTTGCCAACATTTTTTTGCATCGGTATTTCTTGTTAATAGCCAAAAAAAATAAAGATGCAAGGAAACTTCGATCGTTGTTTTATTCCTGTATAGAAGAGAAATAATCGCACGTGTACATGCATACACGTACACAATAATGAAGACTTCTTCGGGTATGTGGCTGTGCACTCTACGCGTGCACAGTGTGCGAGTAAAGAGTGCACCAAAAGACCAAGAAAGAGATGGAGAAAAAGACGGGGATATTGAGGAGAGAGAAAGAGGGAAAGAGAGAAAAAGAGAGAGAGAGGAAGGAAGAGCCGTAGTCCGATGTGCGCGTTAGTCGCGCGAGCGCCGCCTGCCGAGGTCGTGCGCGCGCGATGCACCACGCGCGCCCGTTTATTTTGGATCCCCGACGAGTTCGATGACCGACGAGAGAGGAACGAGAGACGGAGAAAACAAATATACGTATATATGAAGGAAAAGCGTGATTCGGAAGGTACGCAAGTTAGGGGACGGTCCTCGAAATGACTTTTGTCCCCGAAATATACATTCCGTAAACAGATCAACGTCTCGAAACTTTTATTCCGATCAACGCGGCGCATTCGCGCAAAGGCTGTTTCGAGAACGTCACCGAACAGGAGATCAACCCTTCGTTGAACGTTAGTTTGAGGACTGTCCTCGAAACAGCCAGATGTCCTTGAAAACTACGTCATATGTATTCGGGGATATCGAAGACAAAAACCCCCCCCCCCCCCCCCCCCCCCCCCCCCCCCCCGGCCTCTCTCTTTATCGCTATCGTTCGCGATGCGCATTCGTAATAACGCGAGGATGAACGAAAAATCACTTCGACGATGCCTCACTCGCGCGCATATCCCGAGACTTTTGTATCGTCGAACGCTCGCCCGTCGCGCAACAAGCTCTCCTTCAATTATCCATTCTTGCCACGGTTACGGCTTCGTACGTGAGCTGCTTCTGGCTTATCGTTTTCTTTTGTTGAACTACAGAAATACAAATAAAAATATACGGGACGAGCGGACGGGAGAGGAAAAGAAAAAAAGGACTGCGGAATCGAAAGATTAAAATTATGATAATACACCGCGAGTTGCGGAAAAGAGGAAATCCGGGAATACCGAACGATCGTGTTCCGTGAAATTTTTATTCGATGGAGATACGAAACGTTCCTATGAAACGACTAATTTCGCCAATTTTGGAAAAATTATCTTTAGGACGAACTAGCGTTTGGAGAAAACAAAGATTTGTTATCTTTTAAAAAAACGTAGTCATCTTTCAAAAAAATCTGTTTTTATCGAGTCCCTGATTTCTTACATTTTTTTAATTTAAAATTTAAAAATTAAAAAAAAAACATCTTTTTTAATTAAAAAAAATTTCTTTTTTATGTTAAAAATATATTTTGATTTATTTTTTAAGCGTAAAATTTAGAAAATATAAGGAACGGGAAGGAGCCTCGATAAAAACAGATTTTTGAAAAAGATAACATTATCAGTTAAACTATCGGAAGAATAATCGAGATTCTTTTTAAAATAACAATATTATCAATATATGAAATTTAAGTATTGTTACGACAATTATGAAGATTATCGGAAAATGAATCGAGAGGCTTTTTTGGAAAAGCAACGTTATAAATAAATAGTTTAAAAATTACCCCACTGAGAACTCCTTATTTCCCCGTGTTATTCAATTAAATTTATTCATTTTAGAATTTAATAATTTTTCAAACTAATATATCAATGCTGATATAGTGTAATAATGATCATTGTAATAAAGAAAAAAATTAACGGATTCAAAAAAGCCCGAGAAGAGTGCGTCACTTTGTATTTTCGACACGTGTCGGAACGCCGAAAATCGGCGGGAGGGACGATTTTCACACCGCGGCGAGCGTTCCCCTTGACGTTCGGGAGATTCTTGACCCGCGTCCTCAGGATCGATCGTATTTTCAATTGCCTCATGAAGGTTCTTAGCGACAATCAATTTAGCCAATTAGAAAAATAAAAAACAATTATTGAAATGACTTTTAAACGTTTTATTTATTTTCGATTAAAAAATAATTTTTCAATTAAATATTTTCAAAATATATATTTGCACGCATGTATACATGAAAATACCGTAACAATAATATGTAAAAAGGTAATTATGTAGAAGTGGGGAACTACTTCTATTTCAAATTTGAGAAAATCACAAAACAAGAAATTTTATATGCATTTTGACTGCTGAATTGTTAATGAAGATTGGTGATATTTATAAAATAAGAATTTCAGAATGTAATACTGATGTTAAATCGCCAGTACCATTTCCCCTCTCTTATCAAATAAAAAATAAAAAATTGAAATTAAATAAAATAATTTAATGTAATTCAAATTTAATTCAAATTACTCAAATACGTCCTCAAAATTAAAAAATACTACCGTCCTCCCTACCAATACACACACGCACGCACACATACTATTAGAGGTGACAAAAAAATGGTTCATCAATATTCCATTGCTTTTTGAAACTACTGGTGCCCTACTTCTGCATAACTACCTACAAAACTGATAACAATAATAACGCCATGTTAATCACGATGATAATAACGTGTGAAGAAATAATGTAATAATACGTAAAAAAAAAAGCAATAACAATGACATAAAAACAATAATAATAATAATACCGTAGGTAAAAATAAAATATGCTTTTATATACATAACCTATTGTCTCTCCGATTATGTATTTCTCTGATATTTTCGTCTAGCCGTCTTTACAACCGGCATGGAAATGGCCCCATTCGTGTGTATCCTGCGTTGACGTGTCGGTGTATTATTCCCGCGCGCTTCTGCGCGCTCTTCTTCTTGCCGGCGTAATCTCTCTTGGCCGATTTGAATGAGTAATTCGAAACCCACACAGAGCATACACTGTGGTGAATATGAGCAAGGTAACGGGAGCGATGTTTGTTCAGGATCTCGTCTCCTTCTCTGTCGCTTTCTTTTCTTCTTTTTTCTCCTCTCTTTCTCTCTCTTTCTCTTTCCCTTTTGGGCCCTTCGCTCCGGTTCGTTTTTCTGGTGTCCCCCTCGCTGTGTTTTGCTCGTGCACAGGCACGCGCAGCTGTAACTGCGAAACTGAAATCCGTCGCTCTCTGTGCGGTGACCGACACATTTTTTTTTTTTTGCCTCTTGGATCTCGAGTGCGTTTTGTGGACATCGCGCTTTTCGGGGGCTGGATGCGTATAAACGCTGGAGAAAACGTTTATTCTATTGGGTTCGATCAGGATTCTGATTTGGGCGCACGAAAAAGCCTATTTTTATGATTTGTTGTTTATAAGTTTAGGAATAAAGATACACCGATGTAAGATTGTTCAGGCTTGATAAATAAACTCTTCAAATACATTGAACCACAAAATTATTACATATTTTATGCACTTTTAAAATACAAAAACGCTGGTGTCTGCGCTGGTATTTAAATTTCAAAAATTGAGCCATCTAAAACAGAATAACTTTCAATTTTTAAGTTCAATGTATCGTTGCTGTCTTTAAGTATATCCACACATTCTGGAGGTATACAGAATGTGTGGATATACTTAAAGACAGCCTGACAAGCCTTCAAATCAAGATCCTTCAGGATACCCGACTGGATCAAAAAGACAGTCAAAATCCTTCAAGATATCACATTTACCAAAAAAAAAAAACAGTCCAGTTCCTTTGGGATATCGTACTGGATAAAATGGGCAGTTCAGAATCCATCTGGATATCACATTGGACCAAACGGAGAGCCCAAATCCTTCAGGATATCACACTGGATCAAATGGACAGTCCAGAATCCCTCGGGATACCATACCCACCCAAATGGTATCTCAAAAACGGTCAGGATGCAAGAGTGAGTGACTAAAACTGAATAGCCTGAATCCTCGATGGTGTAAAACCGAAGCACCGGATACCGAGCACGGTTGAGGGCATAACAATGGAACGCGCGTTGCCAAAACCGGTATCCGGGTTTGCTATTAAAAATGTGTCATTCAGAAGCACGTTTCAAAAGTCTTCCATCTTCATCTCCGCGTAATTGTGTCACGTAATAACTGTAGCATTCTTGTCCCGCAGAGGCGTTATTCGGTATTTGGGTTGATACAGATATACGTAACCGGTAGATTTGTAAACGTGGCTGTACCCACTACCCATCAGCGATTCTCGTCTCATATATATATATATATATATATGTATACATATTTGAAACGAGAGCGGATCTCGCGCAGCAAGAATGGAATAAAGGGAGAGGGATTGGACATGGCTGACTAGCTCTTAAGAAAACGGAGCATATGCCTGTGTTATTACAGGTTTCGTTTTTCGAAATACAACACCGAGACTCCATCAACGTTATGGTTGTTTCGTCGATGTTCGAGAAAGTGGGGGAACGGAGGGCCGACCCGGTTGCACCATCTCTTACGCACCACCCGCGTTTTCAAACCCTCGCCTTCATCATCATCCTCCGTATGCGCATCCTCGTTGCCCCCGCATTCTTCATTCCGGACCTCCCCGGCTTAACACCCGCTTTTTTTTTCGTTTGTCCCCTCTTCCGAAAATTTTAATGACGCAGTCACGGAGTTGCAGGTTCCTCGAAATCTCGAATAAAAAAAAAAAATACGTCAATGTCCACGTCCATCCTCAGGGAAATTTTCCTACACGAATGAGGACTTTTTATGACTAGGGATAAACGGAGTTTGGCTCATTGCATCCCGCGAACGTCGAAAATTAGGGACTCTGATAAACTGATTTCGAATTGATTCAATGAAAACTGGATTGGTTGACGAAACTGTTTCATCTTTTGATCGTCATCAGCCCGATGAGTCCATCAGTTTGAAAGATATTTGGATTTGTCCAGCTGAAGATTCTCGAAGTTCGTTGTCCTCGCAATGTTAAGACCCCAAAGGGATCTACGGTGGTGGTGGAGTACCTATTGGTCATCCAAATTTACGGTCCATTCGAATTACACCTGGATTCGTTTACTGGCAATGTTCGAGGTCAGCTTTTCTTGAATCATCAAGTCCCGGAGATCGTCAACATCGCTTCGTGGTCTCGAAAGAGAACCGCGAAAAGATCGAGCCACCCGAACAATAACGTGACAACCTCTTCTAGTCTAATATCTTCATCTTGACGTCGACTCCTTGAATTCGAGCTTTCAACGATGTACTTACCAAACGACGACAAAAGATCACCAAACGGTAATTATCGTTAGGAAACCTAAAACATTTTCCACCATGGAGGATAACGATCTCTCAGAGTCAATTAGAAAAAGAAAAGAGTCTCACTGATCCCTTCCGAAAAGAGCTACGTTCTCAAGAGAGAATTTCGAATCAGTACAAAACAAAGCCCCAAAAAAGAGTCGTCTCCCTGATCGTTCCGGGGATTCGTAGAACCTTTTTTTCCGCAAGCGAGATTCCATTTTGGGCGGCCCTTCTAACGTCAGGAAAATAAAGAGCGTCGGGGATGATCCTGGCGGATTCCGAGGACTACGAAACAATGACGACGGGGGCGCATGGAAACGCGGCAAAATAAGTAGCGTACGCGAGTAAGATAAAGCGGTTGAGAAAGATAAAGAGGAGGGAGAATGGAAAGAATCGCGAGGAGGAGAAGGCTAGCACGAAGGGCGGGGGTTTGAAGGTTATATTTGTAGGAAGGTAAGAAAAGGAAGAAGACGCGTAAAAAAAAGATTTAAAAAAAAAGGATTTGGCGGGTGGGCATTCAATATTTCAATCGTTGGGGCTCCTCTCCTTTGATCTCTCCGAGTATACACAGGCCGCCCACGCCTGCCCACTTTAAGGCCCCGCTTGTATATACGCTCGCGCCCGGTCCACATCACTCTATATCTTCATCTCTATTCAAGGTGGCAGATCTTTTTTCCTTTCCTTTTTAGTTCGCCGTTTTCTTCCTCTCTCTCTCTCTCTCTCTCTATTGCCGTGGCAGCTCCAATCTCTTTTTACGGACTTTGACGATGCGGGGATGCCAACGCGTCTTCTATTCTTGCCGCGATCTTTTGCTATGCCAGCCAGATCACAGGAGCCTCTGCCTACACGCGCAGGGTAGACCTATCGCGAGTTTCCTTTCACCTCAGTCTTCGGTTGTCCACGTCCTATCGGGACCAAAGATCTGAACGCATATGGAGGATTCGTAAGACACTAATCCCCAAGCTGACAAGGGATTGAAACAGCGAAATGGAAATCACGGAAATGCGCCGGACAATGATCGTCATCCGTCCGTACTGGCGCCTCGCGTGATCACAGCTCAACTATCAAGAGTTAGAAGAGCCTTGTGCGGATATGTGGCTGCTGGATGAACATCCGCTAGGACGCATCCAAACGCCTCATGAACGACAAGAGATTGATGGATCACATGATCCTCGGAAATCCTTCAAACTGTATCACCTGTATAATGGATTCGTAGCTGGAATGACTTTTGGTGAATTAGAAATGATATCCTACCTAGGAGTTAAGTTTTTTATAATTGGATTTCGATGCCTTCATCCAACGATAACAGTTGGATGTTTTCTGCGTCACTGATTCTTCGATATTATTGAATAACAAACGCTTATAGTAAAAAGAGGGCTGATTATATGCTTCAGCAATGAAACTGAAACCCAGTTTCGTCCATTCCCTAATGGCCGCATCCCTGTTAACCCAAAAACAGCAGTAAATATCTCTACTCCTCCATTCTTGCACTTTTCCACCAGGCAAAGGTCCGCGGACCCTTGCTCACTCCGGAATCCTTCGAATGAGCATACATTTCCGTATACGTAGTGATTACTAGAAAAAGCAACGGCAGGTACTCCCGGGTCATCATCCTAGATCCCTTTCATCGCACCGTTTACCCAATGACACTTCTTCCAACTTTTCTCCAATTCCCAAAGCCTTTCTTCCCACAATACCAGATCCTAAAAAAACGAAAGGTTTATTTTGGCTGGCCCAATCGTGCTTAGTCATACCGTTCTCCAATAATGATTGCGAGGCGACCCAGGTACCTTTTAGGTTCTCCCTGGTGACCCGCACAGCTCGTCTGATGATACGCAGCTTTATATCAGAAAAAAGTATCAAGAATCCTTTGCCTGCCGCTCGCTTTCAGCACATATGGCTGCTTCTAGGACTTTCTTCAAAATGGAATACTTCAAAAATGTAGCTCCGCTATAGCAGGTATCAGAAGAGTTTATCCGGAGTCCAATGGATATCCGAGACCGGAGGGGTTTCCTTCTACGTGGCTCGCTGTCGGTTTCGGAGCGACTCTCTCGTCCCTGCAGGATGCCGCGGAAGGACGAGGGTCACCTGCGCCCTCGCCTGAGTTTAAAAAATATATGTATATAAAACGAACGGCGGTCGAACGGAGCCTAGCGGGTTCAGACAATAATCCGTCTTATCCAACGACAGGATCGGAACCCGAAGGACCCACATTGGAGCGGGAAGCAACGGGGCGTGGTCCAGTTAGAGATCTTTGTCTAAAACGAAGGGAATCGTTGCTCTTCGTCGATGACGCTTTTTACTCCTCCTCCTCCTCCTTCCATCACTGAGGCAACGATCAAACGTCTCCCCAACTTCGTCTCTTTCCAGAATCTCCTTTTGCCTCTCAGGATAATGCACAAAGGGCCAAAAAATGTGCGGCACCTGTGGACGCGAAGCCCCTGACACGATCCTATTCTCTTCTGACCGCAACTCAACTCTCTATACGGAAAATCATCGTCCCCCGATCACCCCCGGGGAAGTGATGTTTCATTTTTTTTCCTTTTTTTTTCAAAAGAAGAAAACACGAGAGACTCTTCATTGAGGTGTCCTTGCGGTAGGAATGAGAGTGAATAAGAAAGGCTGCCAGCAGGAATGCCGGGTCATCGAGAATTTATACGAAATGGGAATTGAGTCAGCGTGGAAGTTCGTATTCTTTTGGATTTCCGGGAAAAAAGGGCAGAGTGACAGGAGAGGCACTTTGCCGCTCACCAAGCTGGTCATATCGGACCGATTCGAGATATTTCAACGATCTTGTGCACTTTTAGGTTTAAAAACATAGGCTTTGAACAACGTTGGCTTTATCAACGTTACTGTTTGGGTTATATATCCAATATTAGATACAGAACCCATATTTATATATATATGTATATATATGTACACAAAAATATTTATGAATATGTTACCGAAAATATATAAAGCTTGGAATAGTAATAATGTATGGGAACGAATAAATTAAAAATATCGAATTTGACCCAAACAAATCGGATCAATAAATAGTATAAAAAGACAATTGTACAACATCGCAATTTACTGTTTTTCCAAAGAATATTTTAAAGACCAAGGACGTATTTTAAAAACCCAAACATGAGGCAAACTATCAGCTGTCGATTACACTTAAACGAAATTTGAAAGTAAACCCCGTTCGAGCTATAGCAAATATATCTCTTCGATTTAATTGACGTGGCGTTCTTTGAAATATTTGATCATAATTATTGTACTGAAAATCGACGTTACTTTGCGACAGATTGGACATATTAGATATTCCAAAAAATGTAAGGAGGAGAAATATATTAGATTATACATAACAGGAAAGAATATAAATATAAATGAAGGGGAAAGAAATCAGAAAAAAAATTCCATATTTGCGTTTTATGACGCAAACGATCGCGATCTACAATTTTTTCCCTCAATTAACTCGAGGAATTTACTCGGTGAATGTAAATTTGAATAATTAAATCCCGATGTACCATATGTGGCTGAAATTTTGAAAATATTATCTTCGCAGCTGTTAGAAGCTTTATTTTTTAAAGTTTTTATAAATTTTTGCATATGTTATAAATATTGGACATTTTTCTGTATTTTCGATAGCAATATTTCTCCTAAACATAAAAACGATATTTCAATAGTGATAATTACTTCTTAAAATAGATGTCATCAAATAACCTCGATTTCTACCTTAGCGGAGTACAGTCACCTCTTAATTATATAACTTCTTCCAAAAATACAGAAAAAAATACTCATTATTGGTGAAATTAATTTTTCATTCGTGCGTGCAAAGAAAAATGTTCCGTTTTTTGTATCGACGTAATAATGACTATCGGGGCGTGACTTTTCGTAGGCGGTACTGGAAAACTATATTTTCGAAATTGTTCAAGAATTATTTATTATTTATCTTATTCTAATATTTGTTGAAGAAATGTATTTTCAAAATAATATTTTCCTCGTGTTCGCGCGCACGTAAATGATGACGTTACTTTAAACGCAAATTTGATGCTGCGTGTCATCATCTTCCGCGTTGATCTGTAGACGGAAGAGGAAAACGATAAATTTGCGGACTCCAACCCAGACCTGGCTAATATCGCGCCCGCAACCGCTTGGAGTAATTGTTTTTTATTCACCTATGTCGGCTTCTCTTTTTCACTCGTCCCTCCGCGCGTTCGTCATCTCGATTTCATCTCATCACCGCGATTTTTTCCGTTTGGTCAAAAAATTCAACGTCATCGAATTTCTTCACCGCGATTTTTTCCGTTTAGTCAAAAAATTCGACGATCCGCTTAAGAGGAAAGAATTTCAACCCTGGGTCGACGGGAAAAATAGAAACGTCGCGGCATACCGAACGCGTAGGTGATTGTAAACAACAACAATAACAACAAAAACAAATTTCTACGGAGATAATATAATGAAAAAAAAAAACATTTTCAACAAAATTCAACAACGATTTAATTATCTCGTAAAAGTTTTGCTTCCGAGTGAAAAAAAAAGTTTTATCGCAATCTTTACGGAGTGGATTTCAGGATGGGTCGAAACGCTCAAAATTGTTCGAAAAAATCTTTTGATTTTGGAATATCGAGTATTAATAATATCTTTATTTAATACGTTTTCTACAAAAAAAAACTTTAGTCAAAATTAAAAAAGATTATTCATTATTTTGAAATGATGTGTTTTTCAAAATTAATTTAATGAGGAAGCCATCCTCCCAAATTTAGTCAATTTTCCAATGGACAAGCCTTTTACTCGAAAATGAATTTAAAGCGGAGCTAATAGAAAAGCAAAATATATCCGCAAGTTAAAAGCAGGTAACGAGTTATGGTCTCGTAGAATTTTCCCCTAATTTATCAACCGAAAAGAGAAACGGTTTTTAATGATACGTTGCTTTTGAAAGTTACATGTGGAAACGTGAGTTGTGATGCAAATATGGAGAGCCACTGGGATCGCCCCTCGATGCCTCTACGGGCTCCCTTAAGCGTGGAAAATTAACAGGTCCCTTTTTTCGTCCCTTTCTGTATATGAGTCCAGTAGGGACTATTCCAGAGGGACGTCCCACTGCGAGGATAACTGCGGTAGTCGAGACGGGTTCAGCTCTTTCCCTTCATTTCGTACACTTGCTCCTGACTTCTCCACGTGTTTCTTCGGGGAAACGGGAAAAAAAAAAAAATAAAAAAACAATACGCCATCATCCCTCAACGGCAGATGAACAGGAAAAAAAAAGGAGGAGATATTTTTTCTTTTGGGAGGACCAACGCGATTTTCAAGCATATTTCATGGCTCTTAAAAACTGTTTCACGGTGAGCGATCATCTCCGTAATAATGTGCCCAATGAACTGACGAGATTGGCGGAAAATTGCTCCATTTTGGATACTGCGATAGACATTTTTTTCGCTACCAATTTTTCGAATATTTCTTTAAGCTTGTTTCGTCTTTAATTTTCGTATTAAAATTTTCAATTCGATGTATTTAAATTTCTTTATTTAATTTCCATCCATTAATTTCTATTTCACAACTTTTTGAATTCCACTATTTAGTTTCCAATTGAGTTAGTCAGTTTTAAAAAATGACAAAAAAACCGTACGTCGTTTGAGGCAACTCAAATCGCGGCCAAACACCCATAGAATGAAAGAGCCAAATATAAACAATGCAAAAATATTACGAAAAAGATATTTGTCGCTTCGATTTAAGTGATATTCGCTGCCAAAGCGTGTTCTTAACTTGGGCCCGGATTGGAGCTGAAAACTTCGATTGAATATTCTCCGAAGTTCGAAGTTGTCCATCTGCCCATCCTTAAGACGGAACTTCCAAAGTTTTTCCAAATCGTTAATTCATGAACAAATTGGAATCCTGAAAAGAACCCTTCCATCCATCCAAAGATGCTTTCGAAGAGATTGTAGTTAACGCAGCATCAATAATGGAGCCAGCGAAATCTGACCAGTCTCCGCAAACCCGCGAAATCACGTTTCCCAATATGCAGGAACGTCATCAGGCATTGGGCTCCCCCCAATGAAACGAGTCTCTCCTAAACAGCCTCGCAGCATTAACAGCGCGAGAGGAAGAGTTCAGAAGCCCGAGAAGCGTGACGAAAGATAGAGAGAGAGAAGGAGAGAGAACTTGGAAAACCGGATCCCGGAAGAACTTCGACCATGAAACGAACCTCGATCGGGTATTCCGTCGTGTCCTTGTCACTCTGACTACTTTTCTTTCTCTCTCTCGCCCTCTCTCTCCCTCTTCTCCTCCTCCTCCGCCTCCCTCTTCTCTCCACATTTTTACATTATTTCTACGTATATTGTTATTATTTTTCTCATTTTCTACCTTTATTACTATATTTTCTGATTTTTAGTTACCTTTTATTACATTTACACTATATTTACCTTTATTACTATGTGCATTTACTATACATACTATATGTTTACCTTTTTATTTTATTTTTACGTAATTTGTTAGGGTTGCATATTTTTGGCCGATTTATTCACGGTGTTTTGTTTGGGTTTGTTTACTACCTCCATTTCTTTGTTTTTATTTTTTCACTAGCATAGTTTATTGTCTCTTATTGTTATTTTTTTGTAATTTACATTCTCGTTTAGACTAAAGTTTACACTGGGACCAAATAAATATTTATTATTTATCATCATCATCATCATCATCATCGTTTTCTCATATTATCGTTATTCTATGCTGCATTTACCTTCTATTCTTATTGCATTATTTTTATATTGTTATTGTCATGGAGTCTCGTTCTATTATTATTTTTTTTGTATTTCAGTATAATTATAATTATTATGTATATTACTTTCTGAGGTTTTGTTTTTTTTATTCTTTCTTATTTTAATGTTGTATTTATTTTTTTGAATGGTCTTGTTAATTTTTTGAATTATTTTCTGTCATTGCCCAAAATCAAGGTTAGGGAATGACAAACTCCACTTATCATTATCCTCGCTACCGTTATCATTATCTTGATTAAAAGAAACTCGATTGATCGTGGTCCATGCCTAGAGTATTAATTTTTTTTCAAGATTTGACTGGAATGGCACCACGCGTACGACTTATTCCCGATTGGCTTCACGGGTATGGTCAATTTGACGTATTCCACTTGAAGACCGGTAGTTTCAGCGGCTGATTATCTACGATCCGTAATTGGAAATTTATTCTGGTGTCTAGTCCTGACAAGAGTAAAAAGCGAGAAACGGGGATGCTTTGATGGTAAGTGTTTCGACTGGAAGTCGTAAAACCGTCTAGGATCCATTTTTTTTAGCTTTAACGCGCCGTCGTTTCAACTGGGATCTTAGGTAAAAGTTTGGAGTCGAAAAAACGAAAAATAAGGTTCAGGGAAGAGTCGCTTAACATCCAGTTTTCGCAGATTCGAGGTGACTCGAAATTGATCAAAAAAATTTTTCGAATTTTCCATTTATTTTGATTTAAAACTTCGATTGTGGTAAGTTTGATAGTCAGCATATTTCAAATATGAAAAAACACATTATTTGTAGCTAAACTTGGAATTTAGAAAACTGGGTAGTAAGATCAATAATAGTGTCATTTATCCTCGTCAGTAAATTAGTTTTATTTTTTTTCATTGCAACACGATAATGTCGAGTCCAGAGAACATTATCTATTTAATACTTTTAAAAATCGCTATTTCGTATCAAACTTGGTATTTAGGACAAATCGGCGAAAAAAAAGAAATTTTCCGGTTTGAAGAAAAATTCCATTTTTACGGAAAATTTATTTTCCGCGGTAATCTTTCGTTTTTCTTCGCAAGTAAAATTTTGTTGCGCGCGATGGATGCTGCGCATGAGCTTCAAGCTCGTTTGCGCGATACAAATGTTCTTATTCCGTTCGTTTCGTCAAAAAACATTCAATTGTAAATTCAAAGTGACAACAAAGTCTTAAGCAACTCCGGAGTTTCAAAAAGGACATATTTTACGATATTTTTTCGGCTAACCCATAAAATACATTTGAATTATAAAATGGGCCGAAGCATCGTTGCAATTCAATTCAATTGCTGATAGTTATCCAGACCTACAGATAACACAAATAAATCCAAACAAACCCAAACGAACCCAAACATATCTAAAAAAACATAAACAAAAAAAAGATTTTCAACTAACTGGTAAAATACGTCTAAAAATAACCCTAAAACGACGAAGCAATTGAAGTTCGATTTAGGTAACACACAGTCAAAATAAAATCCAAATTTGGAGACTAAACTGCTCATTCGCTACCCATCGAATTCGAACGTCAAAGACATTTAGCAAACATTTGAGCGCGTCGATCGTATCGGCGTCTGAAAAGAGTGAAGTGGCGAATGGACGGGCTTAAAGGGAAAGGTGAGGGCCCGCAAGGGCACATCAGGAATAAATTAAAAGAAGGTCGACCGAATCGGTCCGTCGCGGTTTTCTAAATGGCGATTCCGTAAACTCGAATTACCATGTTTGTCCCTCGGAAACGAGAGGAAGAAAAAAATATCGTTTCGCCCATTAGTTACGAACGTGAAACCACGAAGAAGTAAAACCAACGATTTCAATGGCGGTTAGTTTTCAAGCTTGAATTTACAGTTTGTTCAGCGATTGCGTTGAATATGCTATCCCGGGTATCAACACGAGGATATCCAATCATAATTGTCGAGATATCGTGAAAAACACTTGTGTGTGACGTGGCCTCTTTGTCACTCCCATAGACGTACCAATTTCTCGATGAATATCGAGCCAACTTTGGACTCGATTTTTATTTGCAATACGCACATACGCGTCGCTCAAATAACTCATCGTTAACTCATCATTTCCAGTCGAATTGTTTCGTATCGTTGTACACTTTATTCTTGCACTACGTTCGCTTCTAACGAGATATTCATCAGGTGTGTGCGAACCGTCAGAGTACGACGAGGACACCTATCGTTTTATATATTTGCTCACGAGATCTTCTCGGCTGACGAAAAAAATATTTTTTATTGCTCGGTTTTACTAGAATCGTAACCTCACCAGAACTCGTGGAACTTCATTTTTTTTTTTTTTTTCAATCCATCGTTTCAACCACTCGTGACGATCGAGCTACGTGAAATTGTCGTTTTGAATCTTAGAGCGAGAAATAAATTATCGATAGACGTAAATACCCTGGACTTTTGAGGAAAATGAGAAATTTGTTCGAGATCATACGCTCAAGTTTAATCGAATAGACAAAAAGGTTATGCTTGTCTGTCAGTTCATCTTTTGAAGCTGCATGTTTCAAAGGTTTTTCTTTCCAAAGGAAAATCTAAATGTAAAATAAACAAAATTTTCAAAAATTTCCATTAATCTGCAAAAAAATGTAACAAAAATCGGCAGAAATATATATTGAAAATCCTTTTATCTAGAAAACTAACAAAAAAAATCGTCGTCGTGATATCTGCGGCTGTCATTTCGATTTTCCTTTTAAACTATTTTTTACAATGGATAATTATAAAAATGTAACATATACATTAGGTGTTAAAAATTCAATAATTAATTAATCGATCAATTCATCCTTAAAGTTATAAAAAATATAATGAAATAATATAAATAATTCAATGATTAATTAAACATTTAATTTACCCACACTTCTAAAAATAAATATAACGTCTCGTTACCAACAAGTAGAATAAAATAAAATTCTAATTTATCAATGTTATAAATTTTCGCTCAGTCTCATCAGCCAATCTTTCTCAATCTTTTCCCGCCAATATTATCTCTACACGGAAAAATCTAGTGGAATAGTCATGTTTTTATTTTCGTTTTTTTTTGTCAATCAAACTGAAAAAAATGTCTGTGGCTGTTACAGCAGATTTAATTATATTATGGCTGAGCTAAGTGCGCGCATCAACGTAGTTCTTAACGATGAGTCTCATGCCAGATCGCTGCTCGATTCATTCGATATACACAGTGGGTAATAATAACACGCACACCTCGTTTGAAAAAAATGATTTTTTTTTTCAATTAATTCTTCGAAAAACATAAAATACTTTAGCTGATTTTAGCTTTCCATAACTCATTCTCTATATATACGTAAACTGTTTACAAAATTCTTGGATAAACCAGAGCGAAAAACAATTTTTTTATTCACAGATATATACACACACATACATTTTTTTTTACGCACGCGGGTACGCGCGCCACCAGGCATTCGAAACGTTCCTTCTAAGGGGTAAAAGTGGAGCTCATTTGCAGTAAATACGATTATATAATATACTGAACGAACACCGATAATTACTGAGTATGTAATAATGTTTGTACGAATAATGATAATGTTTGTTGAGATCCCTAGATATTACATGTAAACTCTGATATTTTAAAAAATTGATAGCGTTCTAATAAGTTTTTTAATATTTTTCATAAACAAGGAAATTGCAAACACTGGACTGTGTCATTTGACAATTTAATTTAATGCAAACAGTTCAATTGATTTATTTAAAAATCCAAGGACTTAAACAAAAATCACGAAGTATTTTATTGTACGAAAACTGTTGGTTTTTGCACGGTATATTATGTACGAATTTATAAATTGTAAATAAATCATATTTTCACCTCTTGGAAAAAATGTATTGAATTTTCAGACACCCTGTATATAAAAATTTCACAAGTCTTTCCTCGCGGCAGCGTAAGTTCAAATTCTTTTCCCATAGGAATATTAAAACTTGTGTCGGCGGCGTCGTAACCGCGACTATACTCATATACATGCATACAAATCGATTGAAACTTGTTCTACCGGAAATTTCGTCAAGTCGTTGGTCTCTTTCGCGGTAGCGCGATCCGGGGTCAGACGCGCGGTACGTGTCACCGATAATCGCGAAATTTTATGCGTGTATACATGTATTTATATATATATTTATATACTTATACATAACTGAATGTCCTGGAGTGTTCCTGCAGTAAGATAATGAAAAAACTTAATCTAGCGTTATATTTGTTAACAGTAAAATTCATTTTGAATGCACAGTCAACATAAAAATAATTCATTATAAGCTGGTATCCTGTTTTTTTTTCAATCTCGTTTTCTCATAAGCTAAAATCGTCAATTTTTGGTGGCAGAAAAATCGAAATTGTAAACACCGACGGAGCAAAAACGATATTTGCACTTTTTTGTTTTACACTTTTCTTGGAAGTATGTTCAGTAATCCATTTTGGGACGATGTAAATCATATCTCAAAAATTTGTACTCGTTTCCCTATATTTTTGGCCGAAAGTCGATTTTCTTTAGCGCACAAATTTCCAGGCCTGCAATTTCCGAAAATGTTATTGTTTATGGTATACATAAATTATTAGACTATGAACCTCGTAAATCTTCCTTTTCATTACAAATATTGTAATTAAAATTAATACACGAAAAAAAATCTTATTTTCTCTTAATATCAAAATCGACGTACGTCAAATTTCTAAATTTTTTTTATACCACATTTACTAAAACGACATTTTTTCTTTTCTTTTATTCAGTAATAACTTTATCTACACGATAAAAACGAATCGGCAAATGTGTTGCTAACCGCAAAACTCGAGAACGAATGGACGAATTTAGCTGATATTTTTCGTTGACGGAAGGTTGTTCAACTCAAAGAAAAATGTCAAGTTCGATACAAGTAAAATTCTTTTTTAACGAGGGTAACAAATTGCACACATTTACTAAAATGGCATTTATCATTTTTTTTTCAATCAGCAATAATTTTATCAGTAATAACATTATTATCAATATTTCCCAATACAAACAAAAACGAACTCATACTCAGTATGATCGGATGTAGCAATCGGGTTTAAAATCCTGTTTTAGTCACTCCATTACTTTCATTAATATAAAAAAATATATTGACGATCGATACGTTTATTTTTTTTGCTTGAGGGTGGTAAGCTCGTTCAGTCCACCGTTGAGGCTATATTCGAAAGGAGCCAAGGGTCACCGCACGGGATAGTAATATATCAAAAATAACCGCTCCGCGTTGCAAAATGCATATCCTCTGTCTGAAGAATTTGACGAGACACGAGACACTCTATATATACACGCGCCAGGAATATTCGTGAGAGTTGCTGCTCCGTGTGACATTTATTTTTAATCGAATGGGACGAAAAGCGAGACGTAACTATAAAAATTGAAGTGCGTCGTCAATTTGTCACGAGACTATTTACCAAATTGCCGATATTTCACGATTTCACATTCGATAAGAGAAAAAATAATTTAAAAAAAAAAAAGAACAAAAAGAAACGAAAAAAAAAGTTCTCCATTTTCGAAACGAATTTTCCGATCGAAATTTCAGGCAGTTTGGAAAATATTCGTATCTCGTTGAATTTATGAGCAAATTGTTGGCGGTGCATTGAAGAGTGAAGATTTTATTTGGTTCGATTAATTCGAGACTGCTAAAGATAGTCATCGCTCGAGCAATCAAGGAAGGAAGGCAATTTTTTTTTATTTTCAATAAATCCTCAAATTATATAATCTAAGCGGGTTTTCATCGACGTAACGATCGTGCCATTACCGCACACTCCCCCCTCCCCGCCGTCGTTCCTTTCTCACCGCACATAGAGACCGAAACTGGCATAAACCGAGCAACTAATACACGCCAATTCGTCGTTAACATAACCGTCTACTCGTGAAAAATAAAAAAAATTAAAAAAAAACGCGAGCACGCACGTTCTCATTACGAGCCCGACGTCGCGGGAACCCAGGGAATTTATTTTTTTTCTCTTTTTTAATTTACGACTTATAGGAGTTCGACGAAATGATTAAGGAGAGAAAGAGAAACAGACTTTTCCAGTAGTGCTTTTCGTATTTTTAACGTTCTCGCGAATTGACGAGCAGAGGCGAAAAGATCGGGTCGATTAGGGGTTGTTAGTGTGAAGTTTTGAAAAATTATTGGTCGATTTGAGGCAACGCATGTAGAAAAAGATGGTAAACTTATTATTTCAACGTTAGAACTGGTTCGCCAAGTTTAAAGGGATTTTCGGAGTAACAACTTTTTTCGAAAGATCTACGATGTTTGTTTAAAACATCGTCGATAGTGGCTTTTTATCTTTCTCGAAAAATATTTATTTATTCGTCAATATCAAATTTATCCCATTACGAGTAATTACCGTAAGATAAGCCACGCTTGTGCCAGTGCTTTTTCCAATCCTCGAAGTATTTCTGACATCCGCTTATTTTTACAGCCTCTAGCTCTCCCATGCGATCTTAATTTCCTCAATCATGGAAATTTTTCGGCCTTTCGTGGCACTTTTCAGATTTTGGAACAAAAGAAAACGCCTGAGCAGTTGGATTATAATTTTCGATAGAAAAAAATTCCCAAGCACACTGGAACACGTCTAACGTTTATATCTATGAAATACATACTAAACACCCAAGATAGCCGACAATACAACCATATATTGGAGACATGTGTACCAACGTAACGAAACAAAAAAAAATCGAAAATCGAATGTACGCAGCGAAATTAAAAAAAAAAAAACTGTATTTCTTGCTAATATTTCGTAGGGCCATTTCTCATCTACGACCATCTACCCCCGAACAGCCCTGATAAAGACCTGATGGTTTGTTTTTTTTCTTTTGGATTGCCCAGAGGCGAAAAAAAATCTGGATAATCACGTGATTATTATTCGACGTTGTACGAAACATACGCATATACATATATATGTGTATGTTCGGCTGTGGACTGTACTCGAAGTCTCTGACCAGGAGACATCCGCGTATCAACATAGCCCGAAGACTCAGGTGTTTTCAAGCGAGGTAGGAAAGACGGTGGAAGATGGAGAGAGCGAGAGAGAGACAGAGAGAGCGAAAGAAAGATACGAAACCACCAACCAGAGCGCAAGGTGTCCCGGAAGGCCGAGAGAACCAGCGGGCACTTGGACTTCCGGTACCACGCGATGAGATTCCTCTCGAGTCTCGTGGGCTAGAGAGCGCGTAACGAAACACGTTTGCGTGCCCACACGAGTTATCCACCCACACGGGGCTCCTATTATAAAAGGCCACATGTGCGCGACCGCGTATGCGCCTGGATATTCAATAAAGCGCACGGTTACGTACGTAACATGTTTATATTTCCATACGCAACGGTCAAGCGGTGAAACGTCGATATTTTATTTTTCAACAGGAACGTTAAGTCAATTGCGTAAAATGGAGATCGTCTCGAAATTTAAAAGTATTTTTATTCCCGTTTATGAACAATAATTGAACTGTAATTATCAATAATTTATATCAACTCGAATAACTTGAAAGTCCACACGTAACGTCTTTTTGACAGATCAATGTAAAGTACTCCGTATATGGAGTTTTGACGAACTTGATGAACTTTTGAAAAATCGAAACAAACTACTGCCTAAAACAGCATTTTATTTTAAACGCTCGGAAAAAAAGGCTGTTTTAATTAATTTTTTACGAGATTATGAGTGAAGACATTGATTTAAGATTTTTTTGACTTAATAAATAAGATGAAAACATATTTATTATATATTTTATGCACTTTTTCGCTGGTGCTGAACTTTCAAAAACGGTCCATCTAAAACCGATAAATTTTGAATTTTTAGGTTCAATGTATCATTGGCAAACGAGTGAATTAGAATTTTCAATGCGCGCGCAAAAATACTGAAATAGTGGTGAAAACGAATAGAAAAAAAATGTTATTCGTATAACTCTAATTCACCAGTGTGATTAAAATTTCATAACAATCGGCAAAATTAATAACCGCATAATCAGCGACGTCTGCAGGATACAAAACACCTCCGGAGAGAATATTCTTGAATATATTTACATTCGAAAAATGTAAAAGAGAAAGATCGATTTATTCAACATTTCAAAGTAGAAACAGCCTTAAATAGACTTTTGACAGCTGAATACAAGTCACTCCTTTTATTACGATTATTTTGATAGGTCAATACGAAGCTCTCCCTAAATGTACTTTTGACAGGCCGTCACGAGTTTTGCTTTAAACGTACCTTCGACAGGTCAGTAAAAGTCCCTTCCCAAAATTCCTTTCGCTTCAATGCGAGTAGCATCGAGCGACGATCGATTTTTCCAAACGGCAGATTAATCCCTCAAAATGAGCAATTACAAAAACCTGTCGTAATCCAACTTCTACGAAGATTATCAACCGTCGAGCTCATCAGCAATCCGTACCTTCATCCAATTATCCTTTTCCACCTTTCGAGCCGAAAGAAACTATACCAATCGGAAAACTAAAGAAAAAAGAAAAAGCGCAGTCCGGATTTCGAAATTCAATCGTCACTCTGCTTTCGTCCAGGGAGTATGATGTTTGCCAGTGGAGGTATTAATGACGAGGAGGAAGGAGATCGGGCGCGTTTTGTGCTCGAGCCGTCCACGCGGACCGGACTGCGCAATGGTCCCGGGTCTCTCCCTTCCTCGCCCCCCGGCCGCTCTCTTCGAGCCTCCTTCAACCTTCTTTCGCCTCGTCTCGTTTCCTCATCCTCCTCAGGTTCTTCGTCCTCGCAGTCTTCTTGTTCTTCCTCTTCTTCTTAATACACAGGAAGAGGAACGGGTTTCTTCATTTTTCAACCGACCAATCGTTCACCTTAATCTCGCGGCCATAGACTCTTCGTTTCAAAGTTGTTGTTGTTGGTCCGTGTTCGAGTATACGTGTCCGTACACATCGAAGACACATAACCGGAGCTTGGATGCTGATGCCGGTGCAGGAACATTGAGGCGAACGAGAAAG
This sequence comes from Ophioninae sp. A BG-2022a, assembly GCA_030523105.1. Classification (NCBI taxonomy): domain Eukaryota; kingdom Metazoa; phylum Arthropoda; class Insecta; order Hymenoptera; family Ichneumonidae; species Ophioninae sp. A BG-2022a. The sequence goes on along the minus strand of JAPYZI010002713.1, from coordinate 9,131 downwards.
GAAGAGGAAGGCGGATCAAGGTCCGTCCGGTTGTCGAGGCGATTTATCGATAACGATCATCCTCTCCTCTCGCGCTTGTTCCACGAGTCTTCGAAGAACTATCTTCCTTCGGGTTTTGAGTTACCGTCCTCTCCATGTTTGTGCGTCTCTGTATTTTCGTATGTGTGACTCGCTCGCTTCTGAGGAACGTTCTTTTCGCTTCCACACTCCCGCGATCCTCGAATAAATTATTTCCCGCTCGGATGAAGCTCTTCAAACGTTACTGCGCGCTGCGATCGTACAAAACGAGGCGCGCGAGCCGGAAGCACAAGAAAGATGGAGTTGATCCCCGAGTCCGTGGAGCTCAAGTGGGGACCTTGGAAAACGTGCGAGCTATCTTGAAACCTTGGAAGAACCTGGCTCAAAGACCAGCATTGAGACCTCCAGCGGTTTATAAGATACCCTCCTGATACGGTGAAGTCTATGCGTTCGATAAATCGGTACGAAGATCGGTACAGGGATCACCGTACTCTAAAAATGGGTCAAAAATATCACCGCATTGCGCAATCAGTTTTCGTCGAACTTTGTGGAAGGAAACTGGACGCTCCGTTCAGTTCGATAAAACCCCAAAATTCATCAACCCATCGAATACCCATTTTTCTAGGATACGTCGATAACGACTCGAACGCCGTATTCGAACAATCTCAACGGAGATAAAACGATACCACGTAGGATTCTATTCGAAGCGACGTTCTGACCGGTTTTTTCTTTTTGTTTTTATTGACCAACCGATCGATCTGAAAAATTCTATTCCCTGCTCGTCCTGTCGGATCTGATGATGCAGATAGTAACGTTTACGAAACTTCGGGATAACGCTGATCCCCGATACAGCCTTCATTCGGAAACCACGATCTTTTGTAATAACCTATAGCGGAGAAAGCCTTGAGACGTCTCAAAAGTTTGGCCACTCTGGAAAATCTTTTTTCTTAACGTGTGTCGAAAAATATTACGATCCTGGTATTCCTCGTTGAATCAAACTTTTTTCCGATTAAAGAAAAAAAACAGGTTCAAATGGGTTTTTCTTGACGCAACGTTTCTTCCTTAACGAGTTATTTCTTACAATCGTGATTATCGGTGGTACCACAATCGAACTAACATTTTCGTGTTTTACATACTTCTTCACAGAAGAATCCGAAAAAAATGGTTTTGCGAATTATCGCTATTTTTTTTTGCGTGAAAATTGGCTATTTTTTCACCTGCGAGAATTATGACTATGTTGGATCTGCATTTCTTTGGTTCTTCTGTTTTGGATGTTCGATCGCAAAGTTTCGATCTCGTAAACGACCTACCTACTTTTCGAAGACTCGGCTGATATCTTCATACTTATAAATAATGGAATATTCATTTTACATATTTAAAAAAAAAAAAAAAAAAAAAAAAAAAAAAAAAAAAAAAAAAATGAAAAACAAAACCAAAAAAATACAAAGACGACGGTTTTCAAAAGCGTTTGAACTGGCACGAAGCTCAGGATCTAAAATCCAGCAAGTATTCCAACGATCGATAATCAACTTTGGCGCGATTTCGGAATTTGTCCAATTTTTGGGAAACTCGAAGGAGGACGATCGACACGCACGATCCAATTCTTCAGGGTATACTTTGGTGATGCTTGTCTTGAAGAGCAATTTTGCAGTGGTACCGCAAGGTACGAGAAAAAGCCTCTGTCCCCCTCTCTCTTTCCCCTCGCTGCGAGGGAAAAGATGGACCAGGTGCAGCGTGTTCGCAAACCCAATAAGAGTACAACCTACCTCGTAACCTGCAGCATTGAAGAAATCGTACAGCCGACTCTTACTATTGTCCCGTTGATTCCTCCTTGTGAATGGAACCACTTTTTTCTTCACGAGCATTCTTAACCCACGTGTACCCAAGTCCCAATTTTAGGATCGTTTTTATCGGAACGTACAAGCCGTTGTGCGCGACCGATATTCGGAGCGGTGACCGCAAAACCGTATCGCCGTTTCGAATTAAATTCGCTATACGAAAACTTCGCATTGGATCGTAATTGGTTTTCCTCAGTGAAATCCACTGCGCAGGATTCCGTTTTGAACCCTTCATTGGAGGGCATTGAATTCTACGTTATTAAAAATCCCAAATTACGTGGAAATTTTGTAAACGGAACGGTTGTGTCCCCTGTCTCGCGTTGTATAAGTCCGATCGAGTTACATTAGTTGGCGTTAGAAAAATGAGATTCCGTACTAAACGAACTTTTGCGACAGTGTTGTGATTGGTTGACTCCAGAAAATAATGGATTTATTTTCACTACAACTGATATTTGTATGCAAAACGAAAAGATCTCTGGGTCGTACGAATATTATCTAAAAAAATAATACCAGCCCCGACTCTCGTTGACGCAGCTTCGATTCGAGTCGGCAGTCCTCAATTGGCACTTCCACCTTTTACTAACCAGAGAAACGATTTTTTTCATCAGCTTCCTAAGGGAGTGCCGCTACGAATGGTAAAAACACTTTGAACCCTCTTCGTATTACGTGATACGTCAATAATTGAAGATACCCGTTTGAAAGGCTTTCCAATAGAACACCCGTCCGGTCCAGCCTCGAATAATTTCAACGCTGGTCACTGTTCTCACCATCACAGTACTGTGATGGTGATTATTATGACCCTCTCATTTCCCTCGGCCCAATAAACTGCCAGAACCTTCAAGCTTCCCCTCCACCAGCGAAGATACTGCAAAAGAAGATATAGAGGATATAAAAAGATTGCAAAATCGATGCTCGAGCATCGTCGAACAATCCACTCGGCACCATCCCCCCAACTGACTGGCGAGCGGAATATCCAACTTCCGAGATTATCATTCATCCGGATTTCCCTCGACCCTCAACGTTTTACCGAATTAAATGGAGCCGAGCTTTTTTTCTCCAAAGAAAGAAAAAAAAAGCTTCTTTCTTCCCTCTCGCTTGAAAAGATCGCGAATGTGGGACTTCCCGAATAATCGATGTTCATCGCAATCCGGTAAAGTAAAGCAATCGAGGTTTCCTTTTCTTTCTCGTTTTTTCCTTTTGTTTTTTTTTTTTTTTTTTCATTCGGTTCCTCGATATTTTTATCACTTTATTTACGACCGGGGAGTTTGAAATTTTCTTCGCGCCACACTGAGAATTCTGCGGCTTGACCGTCACGTCTCGGAACACCGTTTCCATTCGTGTATGTGCCCGTTAACGACGTAAGAAAGAGAAGAAGACGCGAGGTTCAACCTACCGGCGTGACGGAACAATCACTATCGTCTCTGATCGAGAAGAAGAGACAAAGAAGATGGATCCAACAAAATGAAAGGGGCTAAGGGCGAGGGGAGTAGAAAGGATTGAAGTTAACGCTTGGTCCAAAAGGAATTCTCGCGTGCCTTCACGTTCGAATGGGATTACGAGTTCTGGGATCATCCATCCAGACTTCCAGATCGTCTTACGAATATAGCCGGTCGGTTCCTCGTATATGAAGCCCGGCTTCATCGCCTTTGCATCCTGATGCGATGGTATGATATAAAAGAATTCGTGAAGAATGCACCTTTCCTTTTTCTAGATTCCAATTAGGCTGGTAGGGTTAAAATATTAAGCGGAAATGATACCTATTATTTTTTTTTTAGATATTGAATATGGCTGGATGAATTTGGCACGAACGCGACAGGTTTTGCATAAATCTTTCGTATTTCCAACTTTCATCGATTGGTGAAAGCAAACGATATTTAAATTTACCTGTGCTTTGGATCTTTCATTAAGAAAGTGCAGAAAATCGATATATCTTAACAAATTTTCGAACCCATTTTTGCTCGCAGACGATTAAGTTTTCACCAAAAAAACCGAGGGTCCGGTTCTGTAGAATTCTTGGATGAACCACCGAGCACAAGTAATGGTTTTATTTTACGATAAAAATGTTTCATTCTCGAGAAATGATTAAAAAATGTCATATGACTATCTCGGACTTGTATGTCACCTGGCAAAGCTTTTACTTTGTTTCAAATAAGACTGTATAAAACGTCAGCTGATTTTTCAAAAGGTCAAACTATCGAGAATGTATTCATAAAATTCTTCATGGCTTTTTCGAATTTTCCAGGACTTTTGGAAGCTCAAGAAATAGAAGCTTGAAAAAACTTCTTTAACTAAATAAAAACTGGTTAACCTTTCGCAATGCGTGAACAAATAAACGTTCAAGCTGTTTTTCAATTCGATTTGTTTCTACTTAAAAATAACGTTCTTAAAGATAAATGAATCTCTTTTTCATAAAATGATTTCATAATTTTTTAGGAATATTTTCGAAAATTAGCCCAAGATAAAATTAATAATCGTTTATATTTTTTCAAAAAGCCCAAGGATAAACAGGTTAGAACTTTGCGCCCTGTTGACGCGCAGTCTCGCAAAGTTTGTAATATATTTTTTATTGAGAAGCATTGACGAGGAGTGGAATGATTTTTATTCAAACGGTCAGACCGTTTGGTTTCCTTCACGTTCGTAACGATGAAGGTAGGAACCTCAAAGTACTCCCCGCTGGGAGAGGATCACGTTTGCGAAAGGCAGTGTCCCAGGGAGTCCGATAAAGTCGAAGGATCTTTATCCTCCGGCACGTCCATCAGATATATTCTCGCTGTGAATCTTCGGAGCGTGGACAAGCCGGGGCGTTCCGTTTTCTTTCTTCACGATCGAGCGGCAGGTGCTGGTCTTTTTACGTCTGTGTTCGAGTCAATAGTCAACGTGGATGTCGATTCTGAATGGAATTGCATTTATGGGTGAAACAGCGGTTTTTTGTGTCCGGAATGATCGTTTCGACTCAATTGGGCAATGATACTTTTGACGCGGTATTCCGTCGTTCGCAGTTATCTTGGGCTTTGTTTACTCGGTCGTATAAAATCATGGATTTCTGATCCCTGATGGTTCGAACGTCATTAAGCTGCACGACGAAACTTCGAATTGCCAACAAAATGATGTGTGAACTATCCACCCCAAACTAAAATGGCGAGCATGATAACGCGTTATCACGTGAGCCATTCACGCGTTCATTTCAAAGTTCTAAAGTACGTTTTGAGGCTTCGCTTTACTTCCGTAGAACGGGTTTCGATAAGCCGATAAGGTTGCGAATTTCATTTAAAAAAAATAAAATCTATAAGGACTACCGTTTATACGTTCATTCACGACCGACCGAGCAATCACCCACCAGGGTCCAACCAACTTCTACAAATCCTGACAACGATACATTCTTCCGGGACAGCTGTACGGTGATGCGAAGTTTGACCGAGTCATCGGATCCCTACCGACATATTTGCTTTCAATATTTGCCCTCCGGACTTGGCAACAGGGTATGGCGGGGGGGTAGGGGGGTTTACGGAAGTAAAACGCAACTGGATCGATCCTTCAACGAGGTAGGATAAAGTTCGTGCGATGCTGAGCCTCGACATTGTAAATTTGAGCTCTTTACGGTGCCCTATGTAAATTAGGATTCGAGGATTTTCAAGGGGGATGAATAAGGCGGCCGGAGGGTCTCTTCTGGCTTGGCAAAGTTTGGATGTTTGGTACGAAGGCTCCTTTTGCGATGGTCCCATATATCCCTCAACCCTAATCCCTCCCCTCTGCCGCTACCAGCTCCTCTTCGAGCCACCCTCGTTCTTCTTTCATTCCACGGTAAAACGATCGCTTCGAGGATCAAAGAGGGTTGATGAGAGCACCCTTGGTGATGTTTGCGGCAAGGCTGGTGCTTCCCTCGATCTTTCTCTCTCTCCACCGTGTCGTGTGGCCTACATTACAACGACCAGCCTCGCGCGCGTCTATCGCCCGTGTATTTTACGACTATAAACTCTCCGACCCTCATTTACCCCTCGTTGCCGCATGAAATCCGCTAACCGAAACAACCCCCGATATATTCTCGGTCAGCCAAACGAGAGAACACTTTTCTGATCGTTATCGCCATTCTCACGCCAGTCACTCACATCGAACACTCGTAAATCCAACCTTTCCAATAAGCCTGACTTCGTTCGAAAGTTACGAGGATCTCTTCCCTCCACGTTCGATGTTACACCCCACACTTCATTCTTGCACTTTACATTTCACCCTCGAATCATTATTTTAGGATTCCCCCTGCGCGATAAACCCAATTGAATTATCAATTACGGCCAATTGGAGTTTCGTCCATACTTCGAATATTGACTAACTTCCGGACGTGCGGAACCTAATTTTTGAGATCGATTTTTCGTGAATCTCAGTAGCTGTTGATAATAGACACAAAAGCGTAGCAAATTGAGATTTATCCTAATACGTAGCATCTCTAAGAGAATAGAATTCTGCCCAATCGATATCCACTCAGACAATTGACAATTCAGCGATCATCATTTTTTTTTAAATCCAATTATTTAAAAGAGAAACCGCCGCAGTAGACTAGATCCTGTAATGTAATAATAATGTCCACAAGTATTCCTTTCAAAGTACCGAACTGCTATCAGCTATCGTCACTGTGTCTCAGAACATTCCCAACTTTATAATTCTTGGTCCGCACCTTGCATTTTAATCAGAAGAAGACGCGTGAGAAAATCCTTGAAGAACTTCAATCCTACAGCAGCCGCAATGTGCACCAATAGAAGCTGAATCCTCAATGAATGAGCCGATCGACAATGATAAATGGATATTCCTCGTCTGTCACTAGATTATAAATCCGTCGACTTAATCGTACGATCAGAGATCTCTTTTCTACTTGGTGCAGTACGTTGTACGAATTTGGGTTGCATAGAAGTGTCGTTCAGGTCTGGTGGAGCACAAAGAAAGGTGCCTCTTGGATCAAGGAAACAGCGTTTCCCTTCCGTTATGCCGGCGGTAAAAACGTTTCGTAAATGCGTACACGGAGCAGTGTTCCCGAATGTAGGAAGAGAGTCTAGTCGCATATACGATGAAAGAAGGATTCGTTCAAGGAACGGTAACACGTATAACCAAAAGATGTCGGCAATAAAAGCTCTTCTGGCTTTGATAGAAAAGGAGAAAGGGAGGGAAAGCGATATATAGTGAACATCCCTCTGGGTACTAGGTAGGATAGTTTGGCGATGGTCGTGTGTCAGGACAATGCGAACCCGTGTCCCTATCTGGGCCTGTAAAACCAACGAAATCCACGCACAGCCAACCACTTTCCCACGACTCCTCCTACGACCGTTACAGGTTTCTTTTCACCTTCGAACCCTCGAGCCATCTTTTCTTCCCTCTCGCTCCCGCACCCACATCGTTTCTTCTCTATGGAAAGAAGCTGTCGATCTACAAAAAGCGACGAGCGCAAGGGCACCAGCGTTAGGAAACCCAAACGAAGAAAACGAGCGTGACGTAACTGGGAAGATCCTTCGGGCGATGCACGTGTGTGCTTTACGAAGCCCAAGCTGTGGAAACGCTGGGACATCGAGAGGGTGAGGAAAAAAAAAATAAAAAAATAGAAGACGTACACGTTCGAGACGGTCCGGAGCGGAGCGTGACTAACCCAGGCATACAAAACGTACCGTTTTTCGTTTTCTTTTTTTTGCCCCTCCGACACCGAGAAAGATCATTCGCAGGGTATTCATAAAGAAACGATTGGAAGGGGGGGGATTGGAATCTGGAAGTTCTCGTATTCGTGCATTATGACGAATCGTTTTCTCGGGAGGACTCCTTAATCGCGAGACGAGAATGAAAAAAAAAAAAACGGGACAACTGTGTGGTCGCATGGAGATTTTGGACGTTCGTGTGGTCCTTAATATCGGATATTTTGAGAGGGATCGAATGGGTCGTACTTTGTCTGATCCAGAGACTTCCCGGAATGCGTACAGTTTTTCCGCTCGTTTTATTACGATTTTGCAAGGGCAACAATTGGATGCAACACTGGACTGTTTCAGATGGTTTTCGAGCTGTATTTCTTGAGGAAAAAGCATTAGATGATCATCAATGTGAGTAGCCAGTACTCGAGCCAACATTTTTGAATACCTGCAGCTTACATACCCTCATGTGAATTCAATAGGGAACCCCCATCGGGATTAAAGAGAATTTCACGCTATTTCCTCGTGTAGTTTGATAATCAAATATCGTTTGATTCGTGCGACATTTTTAACCAGAATTTGTTTTGGTACTCTCGAAAACACAAAATCTACAATATCTTCGAAAATCCCATGAAATCGTAAATATCGTGGTAACTTTGAATTCCTCAGCTTCGTTTAGCAACTACTTCATCTAACCGGACATGAAAAAAGTACGTTGACCAAAACTGTTGATTGAACGGAATCGTACACTCCTGATCCACGACGCCATATATGGTCAGGCGAATCTTTGCTCCCTCATGTTCCATCGTTGCATCGATACAAGGATTTCAAACAGCGATCTCGACCTGGAAGAACTCGGTGCGACGATTATCGTTTGGTCCTAAATAACCGAGGATATGCGCGACCTGCGACGAACCTGCGCGACTTTTATGAGGAATCGAGAGTTGTGGACGTCGTAAGTTCGTGAGACGTGGGCGAATTTCTTCACCTGGAAGAATCAAGAGAGGTGGAGGGAGAGAGATGGGGGAGAAAGGTACCTGCGTTGATGAGGAGGTTACGTGTGACCATTCCACCAGGAAGCAACCAAAAGTCATCGCTTCCCTTCTCTCCTGGTCTCTTCTCATCCATCCCCTCTCGATATTTTTTTGTACTTGCCATTTTAGTGATCGGTAACCGTTACGATCTTTGCGATCAACGTTCCGGTCACGACAGCTCTTTAAACGACGGTCGAATTCGAACCTGCCTCATGTTGGAAACCAACTTTCGAGAAGGCAATTTGTTTTCCAATCGTTTGTACTCGGTTTGCACCCGTTTGTAACACCGTTCATTTCGTTTCCATTATCGTTTGCATAGCGACCGAAAACCGTGATGAAAAGCCAAAAAAAGAACAAAAAATGCAGAATTCACTTTTCTCAAGGCTGTATACTGGCGAATGCCAGGGGTTGCAGCAGGGGTTGAAAAAAGTGTGGTCTTCGACCTTACTCCCATCTGCACATGCATGGACTTCAGGGATCGCCCCAATGCGTTCCATTCCGATTCTTCGTTTATTTTAACTATATACATATATATATATATATATATATATATATATATATATATATATATATATATATAT
>JAPYZI010002712.1:10000-24667 GCA_030523105.1 Ophioninae sp. A BG-2022a | reverse complement strand
CAAACGAGTGTGTGCGGTGCCTCGTTTGTTCTTGTTCTCATAGTTTTTTTTTTTGTACACTCTCACCGGATGCGGAGATTCCTCGAGTCTGCTCGGTTCACACGAATTATTATTGCTCATGGTTTTACGACTGGTCGATCGATGTGGGTGGTGACTCGATCGGAAAATTGAGAAAACGAGTTTTCCGGATCTGAAAAATTTCTTCGTTTGTTTATTCATTTATTTATTTATGATTTTGGTATGTTCGTCGGTATTAAAAATATGCACATGATTTATGATAATATTTTCCACAAGAAAATGCTAGTATATATAAATATATATATATATATATATGGCTCCGAAAAAAAAATATTTAAAAATTTATAAATTTTTTTTTTTTTTTTTCATTTTATATATTTTCACAAAAAAATAAGTTTTTCTGAAAATATATAAAAATATACCCCCAAAAGAATGTAAAAAAAAATAACTTCTTCAAAGCTGTCAGAATAACCGATTTTTTTTTTATTTTCACGTGGATTTTTTTTTCTCGCATTTTATTCTGAATTTGTAAATTCATTTTTTTTCTTGAATTTTGTCATGATATATTTTTATAATATTTCATTTTTCAATATATATATATGTATACATATATATATATATATATATATAAATGTAATATTATTTTAAAAAATCGTGATAAAATTCAAGAAAAAAATGAATTAAAAAATTCAGAATAAAATGCAAGAAAAAAATTCACGAAAAAATAAAAATAATATATATATGTATTTTATTCAATGTCCTCAGTGAGTTCCGGCCCTTCCTTAATTTTCAAGAATTTCGAAAGTTTGTTATTTTCGCGTTAATAAAAAAAAAAAAAAAAAAAAAAAAAAAAAAAAAAAAAAAAAAAAAAAAAAAAAAAAAAAAAAAAAAAAAAAAAAAAAAAAAAAAAAAAAAACAAATACGATAAAAAACCGACGAAAAAAGGGAATCTCCGCATTTCCCTAGTAAATTCCCCATTCGAAAACGATGCACACCACGATGACGATCGAGAGGATGGTTCGGTTAAGTAAATATGGAACGTGGCTCGTTTCTTTCTTTCTCTCTGTTTCTCTCTCTCTCCCGTGCCTCCCGGCTGTTCAGGTACCAATATTGACGAAGAGGGACGACGTGATCAGCGTAGAACCAAAAAGGAACGAAAAGTCGATGATCCAGGACGTCCAGAAGCCGGCAACGTTAAACTTGAACGACAAGAGAAAGAAAGGACAAAATTTTAAGGAAATCGCACCTACGACGCCAACGACGATCGCCGGTTTGGGCGGAAGTCCAAAATTGCCGAGGCATCAAAAAATTCGCGATCTTGAGGGCTCGAGGACACCGAGCCCTTCCTCGGTTTCGAGGAAAAGCAGTTTCGCTTCCCTCTTCAAGGTAAATCGTTTTTCAACGCTTTCGAAAAATTGATCGACCCGTATCCCGGAGAAAATCATTTCTCCCGAGGAAACGAACCGTGTCTAGATTTTTCAACGTTTTCTATCTCTTTCTTGAAATCTTTTTCGTTTTCGCGATCATTATCGAGAAAATTTGGGTTTTATTGGGTTTGTTCGTGTTTGCTTGGGTTTGGGTCTGTTTGGGTTCAGGTGTTCTTTTTTATCTTTCTCGTTTTTGCGAATTTGGGTTTGTTTGGGTTAGTTTGGGTTTGTTTGGGTTCAGGTCTTATTCGTTATTTTTCTCGATTTCGCGAACTTTGGGTTTGTTTGGGTTTGTTTCGGTTCAGGTCTTCTTTTTTTATCTTTCTCTTTTTCGCGAACTTTGGGTTTGTTTGGGTTTGTTTGGGTTCGTTTGGGTTTGTTTGGGTTCAGGTCTTATTCGTTTTTTTACTCGATTTCGCGAACTTTGGGTTTGTTTGGGTTTGTTTCGGTTCAGGTCTTCTTTTTTTATCTTTCTCGTTTTCGCGAACTTTGGGTTTGTTTGGGTTCGTTTGGGTTAGTTTGGGTTTGTTTGGGTTCGTTTGGGTTTGTTTGGGTTTGTTTCGGTTTAGGTCTTCTTTTTTTTTTATCTTTCTCGTTTTCGCGAACTTTGGGTTTGTTTGGGTTTGTTTGGGTTTGTTTCGGTTCAGGTCTTCTTTTTTATCTTTCTCGTTTTCGCGAACTTTAGGTTTGTTTGGGTTAGTTTGGGTTTGTTTGGGTTTAATGCTTCTTTATAACTTTCTCGTTTTCGCCAACTTTCGGTTTGTTTGGGTTTATTTGGGTTGGTTTGGGTTTTAACAATTTTCGGCAAATTTGCCTACGCGATTTTCGAACGGGCACTAAAAAATCGTTTCGTCAAAAAAAAAAACTCGAAACACAATTTCGAAAACAAATATTTTTTTACATGTGAAATTTCGTTTATCGCGATATCAATTTTATTTCTATTTTTACTCAAAAATACAACAGCTCACCTTTCAACATTATTTCTTCACGCAGGAATTATTATTTTCTTTCATCCTCGTCTTTGATTATTAATTTAATAAAATTGATTCATTTCCCTCATCGTATGCTATTCCCGAGGAAACGATATTGTTAATCGATTTTTGAACGTTTCCTATCTCTCTTTTTTTTTTCTTCTTTCTTCGAACAGGACTGTACGACCCGTACATTCTTGAGTATATGTTGCAATTTTTCTCAGGCATGTATTTACGTTAGTATCTTTGTATTGGCTGAGGTGAATAGAAATTCATTATTTTTCCAACAGATGGCTTTAGTCGTCCGAAATAATTGTCCGACAGTATTGCGATTGGTTGATTCATTTTGTTTGGGTCTGTTTGGGCGTTGCGATTCGTTGACGGAAAGTCACGGATTACCTCTAGAAAAAAATAATGGATTTCTTTTTACTACACCTAATATTATTCTCGATGTTTATCACGTTTGTTTATTCGTTTTTACGGTTTTTGTTTATCGCTTTTAAAAAAAAAAAAAAAAAAAAAAAAAAATTTTTTTTTTTTTTTTTTTTTTTTTTTTTTTTGGTGTTAAAATGTGAGATGCGCAATGCTGATGCGCGCATGCGCGAGAGAAATTGTCGAATTTCGAAAATCGGGAATTCTCGAAAATACGACATTCGTTGTCGCTAAATCGGAGCGACAAATATTTTTGATGAAAAATGTTTTTGACAAAAAATAGTATTTACTATAAAACATTTTTTTTAATGAAAACAAAAATTGGTATTAAAAAAAATGTATACTTTTTTTAAATTCTATTTCTATAAGAAAATATTTTCCATGAAAAAAACTTTTTTTGAAAATTGCTTTTTTTTTATTTAAAAAAAAACAAAAAAATCGAAGCTTCGTTGAATTATTTTGCTCATTAAAAACATTATGCATGCAGTAGATGTGTTTTTAATGGACGTCATCATTTCGAGCGAATAAAAGTGGTTTTTTTGTTACTTTTCCCTCCAATGGTAAATAAAAAATAACCAATATTTTTTTAATATATATAATGTATTTTTTATTACGTACATATATTTATATATTTTTTTTCTATAATTATGTAGTGATTTTACTGAATGGTAAAAAAAAAAATACGAAAAAGAATTTCGCATCGCGAGCATTTCGTTTAACAGAGGGAATTGAAATCAATGCTTTCCTGCAATACGAAAATTCCGCCAATTACGAATATTCGAGTAAACTTAAAACAAAAAAAAACAGCTGCTTCGGAGGTTTCGATAAATCGTTTTTCATCAGTGTTGATTTTGGAAGTTTTTGCAGGCTTTGAAAATCCGATAAGTGGCTTCCAAAGCTTTTCTACCGCACAAGCGTGTCGCATTTGCACGAAGGAGGGGGAGGGGGGAGCAGGGCACAGGGAAATTGCGAAAACTGTTTTTCTTCCCCCCCCCCCACCCAGCTGTCAGACATTGACGTAGGAGGAAAATAAATTCAAATTATTTTAAAATTAAATAAATTCAATTTATTTGAAAATTAAATTCAAATGATCAATTATTTATTAAAGAAAATAATAAAATTCAAGTATTCAATTATTTATTTAGGAAAATAATAAAATTCAAGTATTCAATTAATTATTTAGGAAAATAATAAAATTCAAGTATTCAATTATTTATTTAGGAAAATAATAAAATTCAAATCAACCCAAACAAACCCAAACAATAAAATTCATTATTGTTGCAAATATTCAATTAATTATTTGCAACAATAATGAAATTCAAGTTATCAATGAATGATTTAGGGAATTAACTAAATTAAAATAATTAATAAATTATTCAAGAAAATAATTGAATTCAAATAATCAATTACAATTATTTAAATTCCACTTGAAGAAAGCCAAAAAAAAATATTCTCACGAAGATCGAACTATTTTCTTCATTAAAATTTCGTAATTTGCACAAAAACGTAGCTACCAAAATTCATAACTTAAATCACACAGATCCAAGGAATAACAAGATCGTTCGACCCCACCATTAAAAACACATGAAATATACGTACCACGTGACACGCGAATGCGAAAAAGATTGAATCCCAAAAAACAATAATTATCAATATTTAAAAAAACGGATTTCGAATATTAGTGAGGTTATGCAATACGAGCTGATATTCAATTTTCCATAATTTCAACCTCCCCCCCCCCCCTCCAGCAAATATTGGCTTCGCCAATGCTCTTTTTTTTCCCGATTCGTCAGCTTCGTTTTTTTTTCTTATTTTGGTTTTTGTCACTCTTACACTACGCTTACTAAAAAAAATTTGGCGTTTTTTCACGAAAAGAAAAAAAGGAAAAAAAAAAAAAATCTTTTGAAGGTCGATTGAAGGTCAAGGTCGAAAGAAATAAAAAAAAAAAAAAAATTTCAGGGTCGAACGGACGGGAGTGTGATGAGCCCGGAATCACCAACGCCGAGCTCGAAGCCACGACGAAGTTTGACGACGAAAATAAGGGATACGACGGAGAGTCTGAGAAGCAGATCGAAATCGCGAGAGCGAGTTATAACGGGCGATCAGAAGAGCGTCGGTACGTCGACGTTGAAGAGAGACTCGAGGAACAAAAACGTGTTCACGTCGACGCTGAGTTTGTTCAAGAAGCGCGAGCGGAAGCGTAGCAGCACGAACGAAGGTACTAGCACACCGGAAGCGGAAATCATCGCTGCGCAAACGGCCGCCGATCACGCCTCGTTGGAGAGCATCGGAAACGTCGAATTCACATTCGACAGCGATCGCGGCGGTGGTAATCGAAGGAACGAAGATTCGATTTTCATAAGCTTACACGCGGACTCGAGAAACTACGAGGAAGCACTACCATCCGAAAGCGTCTCGATACCCCTCGAAACACCGACCAAATTGCTCGACGAGTATGACAGCGAGACACGCAACAACGCTAGTATCGTTACCGAAGTCTCGATCGAGCATCATCGTCATCATGATCATCAACAGCTTCATCAACAACCCCCGGCTGTCGCGAGGGTCAAAACCGAGGCGAAAATCGAGAGCAAAGGTGATTAAGGCTTTTATAAAAACTCGGTCGGTAATTTGATCGGTCGGTAATTTGATCGGTCGGTAATTTTCTCGGTCGGTAATTTGATCCGTCGGTAATACGATCGGTCGGTAATTTGATCCGTCGGTAATATGATCGGTCGGTAATTTGACCCGTCGGTAATATGATCGGTCGGTAATTTGACCCGTCGGTAATATGATCGGTCGGTAATTTGATCCGTCGGTAATATGATCCGTCGGTAATATGATCGGTCGGTAATTTGATCCGTCGGTGATATGATCGGTCGGTAACTTGATCCGTCGGTAATATGATCGGTCGGTAATTTGATCTGTCGGTAATTTCTTTTTCTCGAGGATTTTACATTTGTATGTACATACATCCGTAAAGACTTGATCAAATTTTTTACAGCCACTTAGGAAATCCCTGTGAAACTATAACCCCGATCGGCTACATCTTAAACTAACGAATTAACGATATTTATTCTCAGACCGTTTCTCCTCGATCGAGAACGAGCCTCAAATCGGTAACGGTGCTCTTGGCAAAGTGAGCGTCCACGCCGAGGTCATAAGGTCACCGGAGCTCGTTTCAAGGTCAACGGAGGTCGGTTCAAGGTCGCCCGAGGTCGTTTCAAGGTCACCGGAGATCGTTTCAAGGTCAACGTCCGAAGATCTCAAAACCGTCGAAACTCGGGTCACCCCGAGGCACTCGGTCGACAAACAATCGCCGGAAGTCGTAAAGCCCAAAAGACGGAGCAAAGAGATCGTTCGTCAAGCCTCGATCTCGTCCTCGCCACCTCGGGAATCGACGTTTCCCGAAACTCGGGAGAAGGAAATCGTCCAAGTTCCGAAACCGGCGAGCCCCGAAGAAACGCGTTCCCAAGCGACCATTAAACCGTCACAGGGGAGCCTCGAAAAAGCACCGAGTATCCTGTCCGATCTCGATCACAATAGCTCCGAGTCCGAGAGGGACTCCGAAATCGATTTCATCAGGAACAAAGCGGAGAGAGTGGTCGAAGAGTTACCGGACGAGCGGAAGGGCCTCTGCTACGAGGAGAGCTTCGAGGACGATCTCCCATACGTACCGACCACTCTGCCCATGGAGAAGAGCGTCGCAGTCCCCATTTTACCGGTCAAACAGCGAGTCCAGGAAGTCCGGTAATTGGATCATTGCGCCCGATTGATTTTTCTTGCCGTTTGAAGGTCGTGTTCGATTATCGGAAGAAATGTTTGTTCGATGAGCTATTAAATCCCCTTTTTCCCGTTGATTGAGCGGAAGTTCGCAGAGACTTTTCTTTTAATGATGTATGAGGATACCTGAAAGGATTATTCGGCGACTAGCCGGGGGATATCGAAAACATTAATACAACTTCCATATGTCTATTTCGAACAGTACGATACCAACGGAGAGGCCTCGTTCGACGACGCCGATAAATCCGACGTTGCTGGACGAGTTCGTTATGCAAACGCCCCAGGACGAGAAGCGAGTCGAGCGGATGAAGATATCGTTGCCACGTGAGGATAGTTTCAAACTGAAGAGCCCGCGAAAATTGCAGTCGAACACTTTCACGGAATTCGCCGGTCGAGTTGTCTTGGACGGTGGTCATAGTCGAAGCAGAGCTTCCGGGAAGTCTCCGAGTCCACCGCCGTTGCCGCCACGAGCGGCTATGCGACCGACCAATTGGATAAACTTCGAGGAGATTCCGGAACGACGAAAAGCACCGAAGAGGATACAAACGATACCGCGACCCGACGATCATCAGGAAGCCGTGAAAACTGGCCCGGTTTACAGCTACGTTCAACCGGAAGAGTGCCGATGCGAGTGCCACGAGGAATCCAGGAAATATCCGTCAGCTTCCGGTTTAACCGGTAGCAGTTCGAACGCGCATCCCCAATTGCCATCAGGAACCAACAAAACTCCAACTTGCGGTAGCAACGGCGAAAGATCATGCAACGGCGATAAATGCGCATTGCCGTCAAATCGGAACAACGATCGCGCCAGTATCGTCAGGTAAACGCATTGGGGTACGATTTAACGAAAGACCGGTTAATCAATCTAATATCAGAGGGTAATACATCGACCCGTTGATTGGTAGAAGTCTCTTTCTATACTTTCAGTGACAGCTCATTAGACTGCAGCCTCAGCATCGAGGAAAACGGAAATCCAGCGTTGCTGGGACCCATGAGACCTTTCGCTATGGATCTAGATGTGTCCTCGAATCGTTCCAGCGTCGTGTCCCAAGACGAGACCGAAGATATTCATCAGTCGTAATTTCCATCGATCGGATCCTAACCTTCAAACATCACAAACTCAGTGAACACTCGCGAAAACGAATATCCAGCTTTATCGATCATCCGAGCTCTTCGTCGATTCTGAAACATACGGAAATTCTTTTTTTTTTCTTTTTTTTTTTTGGACCCTTCTAACGTGCTTCAACTTTATCGTTTTCACGACCGTTTCCGTAAACTACGCGATTTGGCAGAGATCTAGGGATAATTGCCATTCACCGTTTTTATCGTTTTTGCGTGATCGTTAATAGTCACCGAAAAGTCGTTTCGTAAACGATAATTATTTTTTATTTTTTTTTTTTTTTTTAGTACGCTGAAACAATCGAAACGCCGTTTCTAAAAAGTATTTTTTTTTTTTTTACGTGTGAAATTTCGTTTCTCGAGGTATTAAGCTTTATTTCCATTTTTTTAAATAAAAAATAAAACACCTTGATTTTCAACAATATTTCTTTACGTGGAAATGATTATTTTTTCAACCTCGTCTTTAATTGATTTAAAACACTGATTCAATTAATTCTAAAAACTTATTTATTATTTTTAATTGATTTTAAAAATGATATAATTAATTTATTATTTTTAATCGACCTTTAAACCGTTTTTAAAAACTGATATAATTAATTAAAAAATCTTAATGATTATTTTTAATTGATCTTAAAAACTGATATAATCAATATAAAAATCTTATTTATAATTTTTCATCGATCTTAAAACTGATTTAATTGATTTAAAAAACATATTTATTTTCCTCGTCGTGTTGGATACAATTTCAACCCCGTCAATTATCGTCCTTTGAAAAATGATATCCCGAATCGACCACTGCCAACTCGCGTACCAAACGCGAAACATTTGGCCTTGCAGTCCATCAGAATCAATTCTATTTTAATCCCTGCGTTATTTCTCCGGAAGTGGAACACCTCTTATACACTTCTCTCGGACCCGGACGTATCCGGGCGTACTTTGAAGGACAATTATCCATGAGTTCCGGAGCAGACAGCTCTCGTGGATAAACCCAAACACCCAACGCGATGGAAATTGTTTGACCCCGTTACGAACAATCGTGGAAGCTCTGAATCGACGAATCCAATATATACATATATATATATATACACACACAAACACACGTGTTTTACGTAGGAGCTATCAGCTGGCTAAAACTTGGCACGACGATGGACGTTGACGAGTTAATTGGCTCGACGAGGTGGGGGCCAATCATAAAACCGTACGGAATATTCCACTTTCGGGATCATCGCGGAACAAAAGTCCCTCCTATAATTAAGTTCGCCAAGTCGTTCGAGGAAATTTGATCTCGGAAAAGGGTGATAAGCAGTGAGATGGAAAGAGCGGCGGGGGGAGGGGGGGGGGGGGGGGGGGGGGGGGGGGGGGGGGGGGGGGGGGGGGGGGGGGGGATGGAGACGAGAAATGGAGAAAATGAAGGCTGCGGATAATTCTCAATATTCTGCAACCGCGTAATCAGAGAGGTGGAATTTAAGGACTAGGTAAAACGTGTGTATACAGGGTGAAGATCGTCGAGCAGCGTTTGTTTTTTTTTTCCGTTACGGAATGGAGTTTGCCGTTCGAGGTAAATATCATTTTTTATTCTTTCTCGTCACTGGTCAGCGCAGTTTTGTTATTTTTGTTAAGCGGAGGAATAGAAGAAAAAAAAAAAAAAAAAGAAAAAAGGAACATAGCAGTTTTGATTTTTGGATTTGTTTGGGTTTGGGGAGAAACGAGAGAAATTGAACATGCGTTTTCGATAAATTGGGTTGCGTTGGGAAATTAATGATTGTTCGTTTGGGTTTTGTTTGGGTTTTCGCGTGAACGAAGGGATTTTAGAGATATTAAAACGGAAGTTTGGGTTTTCGTTTGGGTTTGGATTTCGAAGTGAGCTGAAAAAGACTTTGGTTTCATTAAGAAGAGGATGGTTGGGTTTGTTTGGGTTTGTTTGGGCTTTCGTTTGAATGAAGGGATTTTAGATCGATTGAAACAAAACTTTTGGGTTTGGGTTTCGAAAGCGAGCTGGAAAAACACTTTGATTCCATTAAAACGAGGAAGTTTGGATTCGTTTGGGTTTGTTTGGGTTTCCGTGTGGACGAAGGGATTTTAGATATTTTGAAACAGAAGTTTGGGTTTGGGTTCGTTTGGATTTCAAAGTATGGTGAAAAACACTGATTCTATTAAAAAAAGGAACAAATTCGTATTCGTTTGGGTTTGTTTGGGTTTGTAAAAAGTTATTCGATTCGATAAACAATATATTTCGCAGAAAAGAAAAATATCCTGTACGATTGAACGAGAAAATGAAAAGGATATTTTAGAAAAATGTTAATATATATTTTTAATAGAAAGATGGTCACCCTGTATATGCACGTGGTAGAAGCAGCCTTCGCTGCGACGCCCACGGCAGTCGGAGAAACGAGAAACGTCGACCGACACAATGCGCTTGACGTTCGTCGACGTTCGATTGTTTTTCGTTTGTCGTTTATTTTTTCTCGTCATCTTTTCTTTTTTTTTTCCTTTTTTACCGATAAGTGTACCAGAACGATGAAATCCCGAGGATAGCTCGGAATTCGTATCGGCGAATGGTCGAAAAAGCGTAATGTAAAAAAAAAAAACGAAGGAGACGAGAGAAAACAATTCTTCGCTTTCGTCGCGCTTCCCGGATTCCGTAAAGAAGAATATATATATAATTATATATATATATATATAAAGCAAAGCAGTAAAATCGCGATAAAGTGGGGAAGAGAGAAAGAGGTTAGAAACGACAATTTCTCGTTTTTCTTTTTTTTTTTTTCGTTTTGTATAAAAAAAATCACTACTGTAGATAACGTGACGTATACAAGTGAAGGGGGGAGATTTCGAACTCGTTATATCTGTGTGATGTTGGCTGTCGTTCGGCGAGTCTCGCCAATTCGAGAACGCTTCTCGAAAAAACAAAGAAACACATTTCAACGATTCGTTCAGTTTTGCGTTTGTTTAGGCCCGAGTTTGTTATTGGGTTTGGATTTGTTTTGGTCTGACGATCCTCGAAACGATCTTTATACCCATAAGGTTCAGTATTCGTGGACGGGGTGATTTCGAAGACGCGAGGGAGGTTAGGTTTCATCGCGATCAGTGCGGCGAGTGTTTTCGAGATCATCGGTTTCCCCCACTCATTTCCCCCCCCCCCCTCCCCACTCCTTCCTCCCTTCCCCACTCCACTCTTCGCCGCGGCCGGTGTAAATACGAGGTTTATTCGGAGAATAACGTGGTTTTTCAAATTTCGCGCGCTGTGGCTCGCGTTCGATTTTCCAATGCTTTTATTTTTTTTTTGTTTCGTTGCGTTGGTACGCGTTTCGGCAACGTACGTGACGTCATCAGTCGTTTCGCGGATTTGTTTCTTATCCGATGGACATTGAGGTTAGGCGTGTCTCTTTGGTGCGGTACGCGATGTTTCGGCTGTCGAAAACGATAAATCTGTGTCACGCGTCATCGCACGGTCGCCTGTTGTTTTTGGGGGGGAAAAAAAGGGCGCGGCCGCTTCTCGGTCACAGTGTTTACCGGACTTGTGTACGCTGCGAGTTTTTTTTCTCTTACCGAACGTGAAAAGAGCTACGAAATGACCGAGATGTCGCGAGGATCGAAGAGACGAAACGCGCGTCGTTGGGAGACCTCGAAACCGTGACAAAGATTTCGAGAGAAGCGTTTCGGAAACGCTTCGAGAATTGAAATAAATCGTTGACGCGAGTCTCTTATAATCCAGAGTTTGAGTTTGGGTTTGTTTGTGGTGCGGAGGCTATCACTTTCAAGGTTACAAAATACGGACATTGACGAAAACAAATAAACACGTTTTTTTTTTTTCGAGAAAAATAAAACGGTCATTCTATTCTTTCGATCGAACCTCGTGTATACACACGGAATTTCATAATCAAACTATCAGGAGTATCTCTAGCGATAATTACAAGGGAACGGGTTTCACTTCGCGACGATTGCGAAACCGTAGGAGCAAAATAATAATAATAATATTAATAATAATAATAATAATAATAATAATAATAATAAGAATAAGAATAAACGAATGCGTAATTTCGTTCGGCTCGCGAAAATCGACGAGTTCGATGACGGTTCGATCCGAATGGCGTATAGTCTCGCGGGCAGAGACTGTCGCCTCTGATACTTCTCGAGTAATAAACAAAATTTCATTCGTTTCTTCGCAACCGAGAAAATTTCAGAAACGACGATGTTTTTTTTTTTTTCAGTTTTTTTATTTATTTTTTTTTTTTCGTTGAGGCTAAAAATGTGAAATTTACATTTTACAGTTTGTAATCGTTTATTGTAACTGTTGTATCGCGTGTACAAATTTTTTTGTACACTCCTAGTTGCGTATTATTTTTATTCACGTAAAGAATCATTATTTACGCCTCGATGTTTGCGAACTGGAAAAAAGTTTGGCGAATTTCGCCATGAATTATTATTGTTATTGTCATATAATTAAAAAATTTTAAAAAGAATAATTAATATGTAATTATAATAATAATTACATAATAATTAATCATTATATATATATAATATGATAATTATGATAATCCGATCTTGGAAAAATTCAACCAAACTTTTTATCAGTTCGTCAATTTTTTATTTGATTTATTATTATAGATATTTTTATTTTCGCATTATCATTTATAATCACTGTTTGTATTGAGAATAAAAATAATTATTCGTCAATTGAAATATATGAATTAAACGAAAATTTCATTTTTTATCGGAAACCAATTATTATTATTATTATTATTATTATTATTATATCGTAAATAATTGATCATACGGTTAAAGTTGTATATATCTATAACACTAAAATAATAATAATAATAATCGTATCCTGGCGAAATCGAACGGATTTTTCAATTGATTCATAAATTTCAATTTTTTATTTCATTTAATTAACAATTATAAATAATTTGGAGAAAAAAATAATAATTACAATTATACGTAATGCATATCGTAATTTCTATTTATAACAATTATCGACGATTCATAATTGTTGTTTGTACCGATTATTTTTTACTTGCGATAATTATTGTTTAAAATGAACTTTGCGATTATTGGTGAGAAAACGATTTAGGATTGTCGAATTCCTGCGGGATCCGTCGAGATATGACGGCACTTTACACAATCGCGATTTAGTGAATAAAAATGATGAATCATTCGCGATTTATCGAAAGCTCGATGTCTCCGCGAAACGAGCGAGGAAAATGAAAAATGAAAAATGAAAAAAAAAAAAAAAAACGGATCTCGATGTTTCCTTCTACGATCGCGCTCGAATTATTCCTCCGGCCCGTAAGTCCTCGATTACCTCAAGCCAACCCTTCTCGATCCATTATCTCCCGAATTCCTCAAACGTGTATTTTCTACGCGATTAAAAAAGAGAGAGTGAGAGAGAGAGAGAGAGAGGGATAAAAAAACTATACTGTGTTCAAACGAATGACTCATTCACTAAATGATTATATATTATAAATAAATTATATAGCGATATTACACGAAAATACATTTAAAATAAAACAGAATAATTATATATATATATACAAGATGACTGGTAAATCGAGTCCTTGAAAAGGTCATTTTAGAGGTCATTCGGAAAATTGAAATTGAGCCCCATCAACCATAAGTAAAAATTCAGTAAAGCGATATATCTTTT
Source organism: Ophioninae sp. A BG-2022a (assembly GCA_030523105.1). Taxonomy (NCBI): domain Eukaryota; kingdom Metazoa; phylum Arthropoda; class Insecta; order Hymenoptera; family Ichneumonidae; species Ophioninae sp. A BG-2022a. The sequence continues at coordinate 11,270 of JAPYZI010002712.1, read as the reverse complement.
TTTTTTCAAATATGAAACTTTTTATTTTCGATTATTTTTTTTCTGAAACTCGATAAACGAGTGATGACGTTTCACTGAAAAAGCGAGCCGAAAATTCGGTTAAAAGTTTCATCCGAACCTTCGGTGTCGTATACTTTTCCAAATGGTTGTTCTTGGCAACGAGCCCGAAAATTTCGAACGAGAATCGTATCGCATTGTGGCTCTGCAAGTATTTCATTTTTACGTCTAGTTGATGGGGCTTAATTCGATTCAAATGACCTTCAGAATGACCTCTTTCAAGGAATGGTTCGAATTATCGGTCACCGTCTATATATATACAGATAAGGTATGGGAAATGCGATTAAAAACCGACTAGTTCGAAGCCAAAGTAAATCACGATTATTTCGGAACTTTGGACTAGTCTACTGATCACGAATGTGGAAATGGCGTGGCGGGAGAGGGGGGGCGCACGCGCACTATTTCCATGCATAAAAATAAAGCGCGATTGGTCCGCCTTTTTGTTTGTTTGATTGATCGATAATTTGATAATTGATAATTCAATAATTCATAATTCGATAATTGATAATTAATTAATTGATAATTCAATAATTCATAATTCGTAATAATCTATAATTTTTCGAATCGATAATTTAATGATTAATATCATCATTCATATTTGATAATTTGATCATTTTTCAGCCTATAAATTGTTATCGTAAACATTTGATATCGATTTTTTATACTATTATTTTTTTGTATTTTTTCGTACGAGATTTACGCGATTTCTATTGAGTGAAATTCGCGTGATCGTATTGCCTGGCTGCGTAGTTCCAAAAGAGACCGTGCGCGGCGCTGCTGTCCCCAGCGACCATAAATGGCGATCGCTCGTTGAATTCTCGCCCGTTCGCGGCGCAATAAAGAAGCACCTCAATAAAAGATAAAACGAAAGAATTGCGCATGGCCGCTGCCGAAATCTAAAATATGAAAAAAATATCGATAAGTCGAATATATATTGTAAATTGTAAAAGTTGCGCAAACACGCGGACGAGTGCCGAGATCGTAAGGTGTCTGGCGCGTGTACATGAATACAGAGACGAGACGTTAAAAGTAATAATTTTTTTTTTTAGAATTTCAATGTTTAGACGAAAATGAAGAGCAATTTCTATATCCATTAATCAAAATTCGAAAAATTCGCGTTATCCGATCGTGTCTATATAGAATTTTTCAAAGGTTTTCCATTACTCGGTGTTTTCTTTTTTTCTCAATTTGCGATTTGTCGCGATGCCGAAGT
>JAPYZI010002712.1:0-5000 GCA_030523105.1 Ophioninae sp. A BG-2022a | reverse complement strand
CTCCTCCGTATCTCCCATTTTTGCCCTTTTTTGGAATTTTTTTTTACGTCGAATTGCATTAAAAAAATTTTTTTTTGAAATATTTCTACGCCGAATGTGTTTGAAAATTTTTTTTTGAATATTTTTGAGACGAATATTTTTTTTTTCAATTTTTTCTCGAATATTGTTAGCCCGAATATTTTTTTCTGATTTTCTTTCGAATATATTTGCTTTGAGTATTTTTGTCCGATTTTTCAACGAATATTTATGCTTCGAAAATGTATTTTTTTCTCGTATTTTTTCGTCCTCGCTCAACGTTAGGAGGCGAAAGTGTCGATAATCGCGTTACGAATGTTTCACGAGAGCATTCGAAGAATCGCGACTTCGGACGCTTCCCCCTCCGCCAGTTTGGAACTGATCGAGTTGGGGGAGGGGAGGGGGGTGTGGCGGCGATAGCAACGTCCAAGGGCATGAATATTTTCTCGTCATTGCGTCGAGGCTTCGTCGGTTATGTTTTTTCGTCTCAAAGTTGGCCCGTGTTTTTTTCCGCGCTCCTGTGGTGTTTTTTCTAGGGTGGGGCGTGAGGGAGGGAGGGGGGATGATGCGCGATTCTCGAGTTTCTCTCGTTCTGTCTCTTTCGCGTTATACTCGTTTATCACATTTTTGGACGTGTTCACGTGATCGTGTGTGAGGGTGGGGCGAGGTTTCGCGCATGCTCAGATGGCGTTACAGTCCATGAAGTGCGTCCGGCAGTCCTCGCCCGAACGTCCGCGTCTTCCGGCCTCGTAGAGAGCTTCGAAACCAACGCCGCTCTGCATTTGCAGAACGAAGCTCGTCGCGTACCTGATCGCGAAACGAAAAAAAAAAAAAAAACGATGTTATCGTTAATATTATTGGTTTCGTTTTTGTGATCGCGTGATCATTGAACACGAGGATTCGAAGTGATCATTTTTTGTGCAGTGAAATTTCGTATCTTCGCAACCGAAACGAAACCAAGCAAAAATGATTTTTCGGCTGAATAAAATTGAGACGAAAAACGCGTATACTCACGATCCAAGCTGACAGAATATGGACGATGTACCCTGTGTCTCCGCGACACACTCGGCGCTCGCTTCACAGAGGGCGCGCTCTGCGCAACCGCGATGACCCTCGTCCTCGGCTTTCCCGATGTAACTGAACGATTTCATCGATCGAACGTAGCCCTTTAATCACATTTTAATTTTTTTTTTCGGACACGATCGAGATACACTTGACCGATCGATGAATAAAAAATCAATAGGCATAAATGTAAACTATAAAATAACATGAAGGCGGGAGAAATGAATTTTTAATCGGGGAATAAATAAAAATGAGAAAATAATTCGATAAATATGGAAATATTGAAGTAAAATAAACGAAAAAAGAAAAAATATATAAAATCGGGTAAAAACGAAAAAAAATAAGTATAATAACATGATCGGAAAAATAGGAAAGAAAATGTATTTTTGCAATGAAAATTAGGTAAGTACCTTGAGCATGGAGATGGAAGCGACGGCAGCTTCAGCGACGGTGTCGCGTCTTCCAAGGGACCTGGCCGAGAGCGAGCGATGGGAGAACGACGTTTTCAAGGCTTCCAGAAGATTCATGACGATGTTGATGAACTGTCAGGGATAAAAATTCGAGCGTGTAATTTCCCACGTTATCATAATTTAACTAACAATAAAATCGAATTTGGTCAGGACTTCCGAAAAAACGTGAGCTTCGAACGACGTAGGCATAAAAATAGTGATAAATCTGTATACTAGGGTGAAAAAAAATTACACGAAAAGGAAAGGACGGAAAATCTGTACAGCGAAAGAAGGAAAACATGAAGAAAGGTGACCCAACGGGAAACGGTATTTTATTTCAATTAGGAAATCCAGCAGTGCCGGAAACGCATAAAATAGAGGTCGCTTCAGGGCAGGCGAATCTTAAAACTAGTCTCGCCGCGCATGCGCGCGTGTACACCGACAGATTCGGAGACAAATGCATCCCCGAAACTTCCGGCATCTTAGTTCCGCAAACGCTCGCGAGATGGTTTCAAAATCGCGAACGATTACCGACCGATGGTAAATACCCACGGGTTTCCTAAGATAAGCGACAAAATCGATTGATCGAGGTGCCAAAATGTTCGTTTCGAATATTCCCATTAGCAAAACATTTCAGAAGAGCCGTTTAGAAAATCTGATATTTACCATCGGTCGGTAAAGAAGACCTCGCGATTAACCTCCCGAAATTGATCCGGCACTGTTCTACCTGGTTTTTGGAAGCGCGAAGAGTAGCAAAATGGCGACCAAAAAAAAAAGGAGGACCACGGGCGAGCGGGGGGGGGGGGGGTGTTGGCAAGGATGGCAAAAGCACAATCGTAACACTAACCTGGGAAGCCTGCTCGGCCATCTCGGCAACCCGACTGGGATCTCTTCCCTGTCCTAGAAAGGCACCCAGCACGGCAGTCAATATGCCCTAAAGAACCGACACCAGCAATCGCTCTCTAAGTCCGTGATCGAGACACATTATTTACACGGAGTGTGCAGCGACGAAACACGAGCGCGCGTCCATTTTATTTTTTTTTTCTTGTTTTTAATTTCTTTCTGTCACCCGGAAAATTCGGGCTCGTGACGGCCGAGAGAAAGAAACAGTAAAAATATAAAAAAAGAAAATGTCAATAAAAAATATACATAAAAATAGTAACAGTAAAAAATAATCAATAAAAATGAAATATTTTAAAAATGTAATATGTAGAACGTATTTTCCGGTTCTTTCTTGTTTTTTTTTTTTTTTCGTTTTATAAAAGGAAACTAGGTTTAAAAAAAAAATAAAAAAATAAATAATTTAGGGAAAATTGGAACGGTCGAAATATTTTATGAAAATATTTCGTTGTAGTTAATACACTCGACGATAAATCAATTAGTTACAATTATTCGACTCGAGAAAAAAAAATTAGTGAATTTAAAAGAATAAATAAACTTTAAAAAGTAAAAATAAAAAATTTTGATTTTTTTAATTAAAAAAAAAAAATGAAACAAAGTTCCAATTAATCGATTATTTAAGAAAAAAATAATAATAATAAATTTCGATACTTTTTCGTAATCACTAAAACGCAATACATTTTTTTTTCTAACCAATGGATTTCAACAAAGAACGAATATTTAAAAAATGCATCGACCAATAAATTCGAAAAAAAAAATTAAACCGAACAAAATGATTAAATATTAAATATTCACGATCTATTAATATATATTTTTTTTTTTCACAAAAAAAATAAAATACCTAGTCCCACTTTGTACAAGGACTAAAGTTTCGTACGTTCTCTAATTAGAAGTGGAAACTCGGTGAGCAAACGTGAATTTCAAATAATTAGGTTTCATCATGGAAAAGAGAGTGCGAAGTCAGGGGGTCTTGGTGAATTAGCGAAATACACGGTGGAAAGTTTTCTCCGCGCTGGTAATTTTGCGTGTCCCGCGGAAATCCATTCTGCCTTCGTACTCATACTTAACACGAAAAATGGTAATGCGATTTCGCGCTGATGTCTCCTTCGCAAAGTGTTATATTGCACAGTACGTACACGTCTACGTATACATTTAACTACATATATAAATTATATATATATATATATAAATATTTATATAAGCATACACATAAATAAATAAATAAATAAATAAATAAATAAATAAATATAACTATTTATTTATAAGCGTAAAAACTTTCTATGTACAAGCAGTCTTGAGTGAAAGCGTACGGTTTTTGCTTATTTGTGTTTATATATACACGAAAAATAATTAAAAAATTAATTATACAAATAATAATAATAATAATAATAATAATAATGAAGTTTATTTTTAAAAAATTATAAAACAGGAACCTTTAATAGTAAAAAAAAAAAACAAACGAATAAATCACGAAGTAAAATTTGAAAAACAACAATGCGAATAATAACAACAGTAATTATTATTATAAATATAAATAAATCCTTTTCCTACTAGAAACAAAAAAGTTATTCTTATTATTATTATTATTATTAATACAATTGAGATTTTGAATTTTTACTATCTTGCAAAAATCGGATCTTCGATATTTAAAAAAAATTCATTTATGATAAACTATTGGGAATAAAGTTCGATGAACAAAAAAATAAATAAACAAATAAATAAGGAAACAAATATATAAATGATTAAATAAATAAAGAAACAAATGTATAAATAATTAAATAAATAAACAAATATATAAATAATTTAAAAAATAAAAAAAACAATAAAAAAATCAAATAAATCATTGAAACATGTATAAAAAATCGTTCGTACGAAAGTAGAGACAGGCAACTACGAAAAAGAAGAGGCGAAGAACCAAACCGAGCTAAACCTCGAGACGGGACTACGTGATTAATGGCTACTCAAACAGCTGATACATCCGAGACAGAGTATTCGGTCGTTTCGGATTGTTTCGGGGTAGTGAAAAATGAACTTGAATTCGGGAGCTTACCTGCATGGGGCTCGACTGATTGTCGACTTTGTCGATACCGTCGACCGACTGTTGATTGCCGCCTAACAAGGCCCCGAGGACGCGGAAACCAACGGTCAAGAGATTGGTCCAAGGGCTCGCCGGGGCGCCCTCGTCGATCTCGTTTTTACTCGGACCAGCGATACCGGATGGGCTTTGACCGAGAAGCATCTGCATCAGCATACCCAGCATGTTGCTCCACGAGAAACTCGTCGCACCGCCCTCCTGTTTCATTTATCAATTTTTTCATCATCATCATCATCATCATTATTATTATTATCGTTATTGTTGCTATTAGGATTAATAATTCTTCGGTTGCAATTGTTATTCTTATTTTCGCAATGATTATTGTTGTTGTTAATTTTATCATCATGCTTTTGTCGATTTCCGTTCCGACTGACGTTACATTTTATTTTAGTTTTTTGTTGTTTTTTTTCGATATTATTTTTTACAGATAATAAAAAAAAAAATGCGGGAGGGGCGGGGGGGGGGGGGGGGGGGGGGTG
>JAPYZI010002711.1:0-21754 GCA_030523105.1 Ophioninae sp. A BG-2022a | reverse complement strand
TTCTTACCGACTGCGCTTGCATCCTTCCGAAAAATCAATATACTTTTTGACTTGGCACTTGTCACTTTTTCACTGCGCTAATTCGTAACCTCCGTCGCTTCGATAGCTACCGTAATCTGCAGCAGAGAAAAATGTCCAAAAAGTATTCTAGAATGGGGTTTTTCCATTTTCCAAGTCTAATTTTGCACTTTCGGCAAAAACTCGGGCAGATTCGTAATCAGCGGAAAATTTTCAATCAAATAGACCCTTTTAAAAGCACAAAATCGGAAAAAAAAAATTTTCAACTTCCCCCGGCCACTTTCCCGAAATCTCGAAAATCACGAGTTTTCAAAGGGTCGTAGAGTGAGCTCCTTAGGTGCTATGGAGGTTCAATGGGGGTGTTTGGAAAAGGTTTTTGCCTAACTTAGATAATGGCGTTGGATTCGTATCGATATCTCAAATAGTTTTTCCAGAAAGTCCACTTGAAAAATGGCAAAAAAAGAGGCAAAGGGGTATGTATGGAAAAGTTTGCAAAAATCGATGGCCCAACTTTGAAATTCTGCCAAAAATCGAAAAATCATCGGACATTAATGATTAGAAAAGCATTTTGAAGGTAAAATCATAACGAAGAGATTGAGTGCAAAATGGAGTGGCAAATCACAAAGGAAAAGAAGTTATCCATAATTTAGTGAAAAAACTTTTTGCCCCCAAAAATCCAAAAAAATTTTCGATTTTTAATATTTTTTTTATTAATCCATTTAGATGTAACATTGTCCCCTGAGAGCGAAACAACCATTTATTTCCCTCAAAAACTAAAATTTGTCGGAAAAAATTGGAAAAAATTGGACGTGCGTCGATACGTTAGGCTAAATTTGAAAGTATAAACTATCGAAAGAGGGGAAAAAATCGATTTTTTCGACAGGTTTTGGAAAAAAACTTTCTTTCGACAGTTTTTGGAAAAAATAAAATAGGAAAATTAAAAAAAAAGCTTTTATAGCACGATAGAGAATGACGTTAAAAATATTCTCTCAAAATTGAAAGTAGATATCTTCAAAACTCTTTCTTTGAGAGTGGACACCGTTTTGAAAAACACCATTCCGAGAAAATCGCGTTTAAAGATTGCAGTCCCGCTCCCTTCCCTTTTTACAAGAAACGCTGCAGCGCCCGTAATAATTTGGATTTCGAATTAAAAATTTGACATAACGTTTAGAACAGTGTATACTATACGATAATGCAAAAAAAAAACGATATTTTGAAAATTTAACACCGAGAGGATCCCTTAAGGAAACGACGTCGCAATCTCGACAGCCTAGCCAGCTAAACGTTTCTTTGTACACGTCAAGCACACTTCCGACCGTTTTTATTTTATTTTTTATTTTTTTATTTCACCGTTTCTGACCGGAACCGTTTGCAATCTTCGCGGGACTTTACCTCCTCAATTTTTCACGAGCTCCCGTGCCGCAGTCACTTTTTCTTCTCATTTATTCTTGCCTTTCCGTCCAAGTTTAGAGATGCTTCGAAGTGCCTTTTCCCCGAGCAAATCTGTGTTCAACCACATTTCCTCGCTATTCCAAAGAAATATTTGTCCATCTATCCACCTCTGAGCTTTGCTAAAAGCTACGAATTAAAGTTATAAAAGCACGGAAGTTACGAACAGCACTTTTATATTTTTAATATTGCTATTCTAATATGCTTGAAGCACGAACTTTCGTTGCGCCGCATCAAACCGAGTAAACCCATGGAAATTTTTTCGATGATTGATAATCTTGGCGAACGAGAAAAACTTGAGATCGAGGATTGGAAAATTTTGAGAAGGAAAAAAAAACGTTCGTTCCCTACCGATTTGTATTAGACTCGGCAATTTCCGTTTCCAAAAAGTATAATCACCTAATTTATCTACTTCTTTTTTTACATCCATCGTCTCTTGTTCCTTAATTCCTAAATTCCAATTTATATACATACGAGTTATAAAAGTACCATTTTTTAAGTATTTAACGTTAATTTTCGTTTCGGCTGTTTTAATAAACTAGGCCAATTTTTCGAAATGTTCGATCGTCCAAAAATAAAATATTCGGAATAAATGCTACATAGAGAAAAGTCAATAAAACAACGATTACGACCTATCGCATTAGACGACGGCTTTGAGCCTTCGATCTAGCCGGAAATGATCGAAGACTACCGTACGAATTAACGGATTTATCGATTCATTGGTATCGCTATGGGACTATTCAAACGAAGATTTTGAATTCTCAATTTCGTGAAAATGTTCTCGAACCCGTTAAGCTTTCACGTTCTAGAGTTTTATGATAAGAGGAACGTATGTATTTATGTTTGGGTTTGTTTGGGTTTATTTAGGTTTGTTCGGGTTTGTGTGGGTTTGTTTGGGCTTATTTGGGTTTGTTTGAGTTTATTTGGGTTTGTTTGGGTTTATTTGGGTTTGTTTGGGTTTGTTTAGGTTTGTTTGTTTGGGTTTGGGTTTGCTTGGGTTTGTTTCGGTTTGTTTAGGTTTGTTTGTTTGGGTTTGGGTTTGCTTGGGTTTGTTTGGGTTTGTTTGGGTTTGCTTGGGTTTGTTTGGGTTTGTTTGGGTTTGTTTGGGTTTGCTTGAGTTTGTTTGTTTGGGTTTGCTTGGGTTTGTTTGTTTGGGTTTGTTTGGGTTTATTTGGGTTTGTTTGGGTTTATTTGGGTTTATTTGGGTTTATTTGGGTTTGTTTGGGTTTGTTTGGGTTTAATGAAATAACCTTCTGGTTTTCGTAGTACTTGAGACGTTTTCCTATACGTACGATCTCTAATACTGAAAGCCGAAACAACATACGATACGTTTATACGCTTCGTCGACGATGCGAATTGCGCCCTTTTGCCTGTGACCGTACTATACCCGCGTGTACACTCTGGTCTTCATCTCTCGTCTCCTTCAACTCCGATGAGTTTCATGATAGCGTTATACAGATCGTTCGAAAAGCAATTTCTCGGCTAATTCCTTTTCGCGTCATTTCGCGAGATCTTTCGTGTCTTCTCGAAGTCCGACGAACGGGGCAACTCTCCCCTGTGTACATGTGGCACGTTTGCACTCGAGGGCTCAAGTTTTTCCGCTAAACTTTTTCACTTGACGTCGAAAGAAAGAAAGAAAAAAAACAAAAAAAACAATCCGTCCGATGAAAACTCGCTCGGCCCTTCCCGCTTCACACTCGATGTTTCTTGACAGACGAATCCGCCGGTGCTTGCCGAAAAACTACTTTAACTTTTACTCATATTTCTAATTCTTTTTTGAGATTTACGAAACTCAATCAACGGACGGAAGTTGCGTTTTCATTGTACCAGTAAACGAGCTGTGCAGAGTGAAACCTGAAAATTACTTCGCTCTAATTCAACACAATTACCGACGTTTTCTTTTCGTGATAAATTTACTTCTGTACATCGTGTTTCTCCTCGTGGAAGATAACTATCGGGCTATCAGGTATTTTCGAAAAATAAGGTAACTTTTTGTTTTTCTCGAAAAATATTTATTTATTCATCAACATCCATTTTTTTTTCCCTTTGAAGCAATCTACCTCAGATATAATACACTCGTGCCAGCGCTTTTTCCAATCCTCGAAGGACTTCTGATACGCGCTTTTTTATATGGACGCAAGCTCTTCCAACGACACGGTCATTATCTTCTCAATCGTGGCAAATCTTCGTCCTTTTGTGGCTCTTGTCAGTTTTGGGAGTAGAAAAAACATCGCCGGGGGTCAAGTTCGGTGAATACGTTGGCTGAGGCATGATTACGTTGTTATTTTTAGCCAAAACAATAACGAACGAACAACGATTAGTGAAAAATATGCAAAACACCTGATTGTGATCAACATACGTTCGGAACACGCGTGCGAACCTAACAAAAAAAAAACGTAAATGGAATGTACGTACGAGAAAGTTTAAAAAAAAGCTAATACTATTTCTGTAAAATACTACGCGTTGTGAAATGATCTTTTTCTTTTTTTTTTTTATTTTAATAACGTTCCAGAAAATGATAACGATCGTGGCTTCATTAAGGCAAACAATTACCAATCGAGTTTTTTAATCTTTTCCCTAATGATGTTTTATTTATTATTTATTTTATTTTCTTATTTTATTTATTATTTATTTTATTTTCTTATTTATTTTATTTATTATTTAGTTAAAAGTGTTTTTATTAATGTTAAACAAATAAAGTTTTGTTTAAGTTGGAACGCGGTCCAATGTACCGATGAATTTGTACCGGGTGTGCACGGATTCCCACAACGAGACCGTTATGAGAACCAGTGCACACCCGGCTAAAACAACGGCGCTCAACCGTTGCGTTGCCTAGTGCTGAAAAGCGGGTCGTTTGGGTTACGAACGGAACCCGATTTCCGTGCGGCACTCCTGGTGTGAGGCCTTGTCTGGATTCGCACGATTATCCGGGATCCGATACCGGGAGTTTCAATATTACCGTAGAGAAAAGTGTCCGCTTGGTTAGCGATCCGTTTACGGGGTAACTCGACCAGAAATTACGGATCCCGAAGAGGAATGTTATCCGATGATGTTCCGGCTGACGTTGGCATACGAGGATCCTTCAAAAAATAAGGTGACTTTTCAAAAATTTCACAAATTTATAACGAAACAAAAAACATCGAAAATCGAATGTTTCTGCCTAAAATAAAAAATTATTTTTAAAAAATACGCTATTATAAACAACGATTTGATACTTTTCTGAGAGATCAAGAGTTAACGATTATTTAAAAACAAATTTTTCATCCAAATTTTACATAATCTGAAAATTAAAAAGCTTTAAGTATTTAATTGAACTGAATTTCTTTTATCTTTCTCCTGAATCTCTATTTCTTAAAAAAAAATTTATGGAACTGTGCGTACATCTTGGTCACTCAGAAAAGTATCGAATCGTTATTTATAATAACGTATTCTTTTCATAATTTTTTATTTTGTTCAGAAAGTCAGGAAATTCTGCAGAAAACACAAAAACATTAATATCTCAATAACCATCAATTTTCGAGCCCCAGTTGATGGGACATTTTTTGTTGCAAATGACCTCTGCTATAACCCCTCTGAAGATATAGGTCGAATTTCCGGTCACCCTGTATATATATATATAGAAATATCGATTGACAAGTTCGTACAGTCATTACTGGTGGATTCTTCAGAAGTATGAATTTGTGACGCAGCGATAAACTCATGTAAAGCTCGCAGGTTTGCCTGTTGCTCCAGTTTCGTTGGGTCACTGTCAGGGGTTGTCGGTGCTTCGGTCATTAAGCGTGTTCCGTTTCGTACACGAAGGCCACATTAGCTCCCTCGCAGTATGGCCGTCGTGGGTTTACGAAATAACGAACAAATTCGTACGATGCGTAATAAATCCTGTGTACTTTGTACTAAATCTTGTTCCCCCTAGAAATTTAAGGGTTTTTAGAAAACTAATCTTTTTTTTTCAATAACAATCCAAACCGTTTCGTTAAAATAAGTACTGATTAACAAAAATTCTACGAGATATTAAAAAATTTATTTATTTCCGGCGTAAGGAACTTATTCACGAACTTCAAATGGAATAAACACATGTTTTGAATATCGTGAAAACACAGACGCGTTCGTTTGGTGGAAAACTCGATGTGCATGTGCACTAACGTTTATCGAATGCAGAGGCAAACACGAGACTGAAACTTGGTCGTTTCGAGGGAATGCACGATGTGCCTGTTGCTCGACTTGGCACACGATCTTACTCCGGCATAATGCATACGTCTTCGTAATTTCGTAATAAGGGTACACGGGGTGTAAAACGAGGAATGGATGAAACAACGAATAATGATGAAGAACGGTAATGTCTGTGGATTGAAGTTGACGTGTATTACGAAATGTCCAGTGAGTCGAAAGTTACATCGGCTCTTGTGTGTTTTTTTTTTCTTGACATTAACGATTTCGTTGAATCTTTTGGAAACGAAAGAACTCTCGTTTGTAATCGGTAAATCATTTTTTAAAAAATGTACGCAATCGAAAGTTACGAAAGTAACGGCTCTTGTGATTTATTTTTTCTTGACATTAACGATTTCGTTGAATCTTTTGGAAACGAAAGAACTCTCGTTTATAATCGGTAAATTATCAAAAAAAAAAAAAAAAAAAAAAACAAGAAATATTTACGCAATTTAAAACAACGTTTCAACGTTGGTTTTCTATAAAAATAATAATTTTTTCCAAAAAACATATATTACAAAACGTGTGTGCGTTTATTTCGCAACCGACGAAAGTTTCCGTTGTTTCAGTGATTTTCATTGGGAGATACCGATTTTTGACGATCCTTTCCAAAAAAAGAAATATCTTCTGATTTTTGATAATTGAAAGAAAAAATCATACTACCCGATGTAACGTCCGAGGAAGGATGAATCGGGTATGGGGTGGTTGAATCGATAGGTATCTTAGCATCGATCAATCGTAACGAGGATCCTCCATCGTTATGTCGTAAAATCGATTATAGTTATAACAAAATCGATACCCTCCTCGATTTTCACCCTGTGTATCAACGATAAAGGATCACCAATAACGGAACGTACGCTTGCGTCTACAACTCGGATCGCCGCGAACAGAAAAAATGTAGAGCACGCGGTACCTTCAGTAGAAAAGGTAATGCGAGTGAATTAATGAAGTTTAAGAGGCAAAAGAGAGAGAGAGGGATAGACGTAGAGAGCATGCAGAAAATGTGGATAGATAGCGTTAGTGTATCGTGACCGAGTAGACGATACGACGAGCAGCATTCCATCTGTCACTTGGTAGCTCTGCCGTTGGGGGTTTGAGTGCAACAGTTGGGCACGATAACGATTCACTCACCGAACATCCGGAGGATTCTTATTCATTCACCGGAAAGTACTACTATACGTATACCTCATACACAAGCTTCAAGTTCAACCCTCTCGTTTCGTCCTGTTATCTTCTTTATTTCGGTTCTTTTTTTTTTGTCCTTCATCGTTTTCAGGGCTGAAATTTTTTTGTGAAAAAAATATAACGTTTCTTGGCTCCAGTCGATGTTTTTTTTTTTTGTATTTTTTCTTCTCTTCTTTACTCGTCTTTGTTCCGTTCGATGGTAGCTGCTGCTGCTGCATCGGTGAAAAAGAGGACTTGTCTGTTGGGAGATGCAATTTTCTCGCGCTCCGGTATCCTCGTATTCATTCCCTCCCGTTCGTTCTGGTTCTCTGGGCTCCCCCGTAGATTCTCTCCTCTCCTGTAGGATCGCCGTCCTATCGTGCTCGGCCGCCCTGCACACGCGACCGATCAATACTCACCTGCCGAGGCGAAAGTCTAGAGAGAGTCAGGAGAGAGACACGCGGAGAGAGCGAGAGAGAAAGAAGAAGAAGAAGAGAGAGAGAGGGAGAGAGGAAAAGAGAGGAAGGGATAACTGGACCTCGAGAGAAAAGAATATACCAAAGTAGTAAAAACGTTTCAGTCGATCATTCATCGTCACGACCACGTTCCGTGTCAACTTTTAATTCCATTTGGCTAACCGACCGAAATGGCGAATAATAAAAAATGAAGGATTATCGATTGCAAACCTGGTTCGTAATGCAACAAAGCCAGCACAATTTTACGATCAAATCGTATTTTGAAATATTCAAACAAAAGCCAAGTCGAACCTTTCCAAAAAAAGATGTTCAATCGTGGGTCAACGTTTATTTTTCTTCCTAATACTGCCCGAACATAAAAAGTTACTACTCTTCTACTCTACTTTAGTTGGTACGACGAATTAAAAGATAACAAAAAAGTTACTTTTATCGTGTCTGACGATTCGTTATAAAAACTCTCAAGCATACCTGTTTGATGATCGCGTGTCCCAGCGCGTGTCAAACCCGAGTTAAATGTTAATTCGACCAGTCTCTACCGACTCATCCATATTTCATATCGTCTGTGCTGCTAACGGTACCTATATATAAGCAAAGTCACCCAGATCCACATATACGTACAAACCCTCACCAAGAGTCTTCACGAACGTGTATTTTCATATATATATATATATATATAAATGAACCTGTACGTAACGCGAACATGGTCGTCGTCAGAGAGAAGTTCGTCTCGCAAAGAGAAAGCTTCGCTCGCCTGTGGAAACTGGAGAGTGACCGCGAAAGCTTGGTGCTCGGAGAGGACTTGCCCGTTCTGTGTGTTACCCCTGAGTATACAGTAACAACTATACGCGGAGCCTTGTAACGTATAAGCAGTCGAGAAACAAGGGGCCGAGAAAATACGTTGGTAAATAGTCAGTGTTTCAGTGGAATTGTCATTCGTAATTTAGTCGAACGATATTGAATATGGGACATTCCAGGCAGAGACGAGAGACCCCGTTGGTTCTCATTGAGGAATCGGTGTGACCCTTCCAAAAATCACTGATTTCTTGCGATTTTTTTTTTTTTAATGTTTTAATGAGCTAATCGGTCTGGTTTTATTTTTATAAATAAATACGTTAATGCAGAATGGAAAATTCTTTTTTTGGTTACGCTCATTTATTTAGTATATTATAATTAAATAAATTGTTGACGCGTTAAAAAAAAAAAGGTAGGATGTTCACGATTGCGCCCGCAATTTTGATGTGAAACACACATTTCAAAAAGATTATTAATCTGTAGAGAAGTTTTTTTTAATTTGACGAAATGACGCCGGTTTGAAGGTGAAGTTTCAAATTTGGTCCTTTTTTTAGACAGTTTTTCGTGAAAAAAATAGGAAGATTGAAAAAATGATTTCATAGCACGATAGAGAATGATGTTAAAAATGTTCTCTCGAAATTGAAAATAGATATCTTCAAAACTCTTCCTTTGAGAGTGGACACCGTTTTGAAAAACACTATTCCGAGAAAATCGCGTTTAAAGATTGTAGTCCCTCGTATTTCGATTTAAAAATTTGAGAATATGTTTAGAACAGTGTATACTCTACGATAATGCAAAAAAAAAATCAATTTTTCGAAAATTTCACACTGAGACGATCCCTTAATTAAATAATAGTAATTTCAATATTTATCAATATAATCCGAATGAAAAAGTAATGAAGTTTAAAAAAAAATATTTTATTTCAATCATCATCCGAATCCTGGAAAAATATTTGTTTATTCATCAATTTTTGAGCCTTCAAGGTTTTCCCCCTCATATATAATAAACTTGAGCTGATACATTATCGTTTTAAATAGCAAAAAAAAACGCTATGACACAAAAACACATCCAACCTTTGCATCTATGAAAAACAAATGAAATATCCAACATGACTAATAACGTCATCGTATGCTAGGGACACGTGTACCAAAGCAACAAAATGAAAAATCAAATGTACGCAGCGAAATGTCAAAAGACATGTTAATTTTTAAAAAACCTCGTATATTGGGTAACCTTAAAAGATTATAAAATTTTTATTAATACTGCTATAACGATCATTTTTTTAAATGCATTTTCGAATAAAAACGCATTTAAATAGCAGTATCAATTAAAATTGTAGCGTCTTTCAAATATTTTTAAAATTTCAATTTTTAATTTTTTTTTATTACAATTTTTTGTTTGTTTAAAGAGAAATATTTTTTTATTTATATATTTATTTTTTCGTAAAGTATCTATTAGAATTTTAGTATCTTTTAGTGTCTTTATATATACATATATATATATATATATTTTTATTTATTTATTTTCCGCTTCGATAAAGACAAGCTATGTATTTTAAATGGGTATGTATATATTTGTATGTCATACGTGTTACGTAGTGCGACATATATATTTTGTCGTACATCACCGTTATAACGTTAAAGCCTTGGGATCCCGGAATTTCTCCGGGTCAAGGATGCCGGGGAGTACCGGAGAACAGAAATACGGCAAGCGAGAAAAAGTCGAAACAGCATGCATAAAAGAAGTAAAACGGGTATATGGGGTAGCAACTACGGCAACAGAAATACGACGGGTGTACTCTAAAATACCTGGTTCTTTTAACTTTCGAGGGAATTCATTTCTTTTGTCATTGAATTTGTCCAATGTAAGCATTTACGTGTATCAAAAAATGTCTCCAAAACACCGTATCGTAAAATCAATGGATTTGGCTATTTCGAGAAAGAAGGATAATGTTTTATGAAGGTAAAGATTAAATTTGACAATGGGAGATAGAAATTGAAATTTTAAGACTAAATGCAGTTAGAAATATTTTTTGACCTATCAGACTCAGGAGAAAACATTTTCTGCGAAGGTTGGTAGTTAAAAAGAGGGAAATCGAGTCACGGCTACGAGGATTTTCCAGGCGAAGACACTTCGGAGATTTCAAAGTTGTGTTTTTATAGTCATAAAGAATTGATAACAAATTTTACAGCCTTTTTTTTAGCAAAAGTTGAACTTTCAAATATTTATCGAACTGCCATTGAATAGAGGACACGATTTCATCACGATGGATCCCGAGCTCGCTTTTCTTTGGGTGTAAAAAATGAGGTCGTCGTCGAAGAAAGATTTGCCAATTGTTGGCTCAGGTGTGGCGCTTCCGTCGTTTGTGACATCAAGCTCAAACGACGTGATTGATAGGATCAAACTTTTCATCTTCTAAAACCATGATCGAGGTGCTTTTTCCCCCAGCTTATCTTCGCCAAACATAAACTACCTATTTTATTTAATTACTGCTTTTGGACAAGTATAAATAACCCAAACATGCCCAAAGTACCATAAAATAAAAATGGGGATCACACATGTTTCTATACGCGACGAAAAAGTTTTTTTTTTTTTTTCGTGAAGGAAACCTGAAGAATTATTGGAGTTGCAGAACTCGATTCTATAGAAAACCCGACAGGTTTCCGCAGTCGTAAACGTTTTACGGTTGCATCATATAGGCTATTTTTTCTTCTTTTTTGGTCGAAATTGCCGACGACATCCGGTAAAAAGATGAGATTTTCTGACGTCAGGTTTTCGTGAACGAAATGGCGGAATCCGTACATGAGAAGGATAGTTCCTATTTAACGATCGTGCATAAGCTTGGAATCCGAAAACCAGGTCTGCTTCTATTTTTTATTCTGTTACGAGGATTCCTATGATGAATGATAAATGCTGATAAAATATTGATAAAATATTGATAAACGCTGAAATTAGTTTTTTTTTTAACCTGCCATTTCAACAATTTATTTAATTATTATATACCAAATAAATGAACGTAAACAAATCATTTTGTATTCGGTATGAATGTATTTATTTTTAAAAAAAAACCAGACCGATTAGTTTATTATAACATTTAAAAAATAAATCGCGAAAATTAGCGATTTTTCGAAGGGTCACACTGATACGATTCCTTAATTATTCAAGTTGCGCCATTAGTAGACAACTAAATGGTGTTGTTTCGTTTAGCCACAAAAATTATTGCAAACAGAGATAAAACATGTATTTTTATTGTAATAATAAAATGTTAAAAGTATTCGTACGAGCTTTTAAAAAATCTCTCAAATGACGGAATGTAAATCGTCACCTCTATTTTCAATGAAAACAAAGAAAAAACAACAAAGTTTATCACCCTTTATTGGGTAAAGGATTCACATAAAAATCTTTTTTAAAAATCTTTCCATAAAAATCACCATGCTTTTAGCGAAAAAAAAGTATTAAAAATTTTAGCTTTGTTTTTAGTTTTTTAGCTTTAGCGATTTTCACCCTAATCGGTATAAAAAAAAAAGTAGTGCAAAAACAAATGCGTTTAAATTTTTCGTTAATGAACGAATTACAAAAAAATTAACTTACTCTTAATCAGCGATACCTGTACTATTTAATATTAATATTCTTGTATATATTTGCTTTCGAAAATTATATTTAAAAAAATTTTCTTTTTTTTTTTTTCAAATTTCAAAGTTGAATTCTGCCATTAAAAAACACGAACGTTTAACACTTGAAGCTTAGAAGACCCCTTGGGAACGAACGATAGTCGAGGCGAAGATACTTTTTTTTTCATACTCGGCGCAGTCTCGCGTCTACTATATTTGCTGTAAGTACTTTAACACAACGGCGAACTGGAAACGTGAAAAACTTTGAGTATACCTGCAGAATTATTGGATTTACTGCGATACCCAATTTATTGAACAACACCTATAAAAAAATCTTTCTAAAACTTTTCCAAGTAACTCGATACTAGCTAATAAGCCAATACAGGAAGAAAAGAAAAAACAGCCATATATTTCGCGTTATCTTCGTGCTCCGACTGAGGGTTGTATAGTACAGAGTTTACATCGCGTTGCATCGGTAATTTGACGCGCGACGTATTGCCAACTCGACGAAGAATTTCTACGCGATTATTGTAACAGGATCAGTTTGATTTTCGAGATACGTTGCTTTTCGATTTTGAAAAAAATTACATTTTTGAAAGTTCTAAAAAAAAATAAGCAAAAAATTGCCATCTAAAATATTTATTCGAACTGTGACTAACGCAGACTCTAGTCTACATAAGTTTCAATTTATATCACTCGTGTCGATTCTTATAGCGCGTTAATTAGGTGTAGTAAAAACAAATCCATGACTTTTTCCAATAGATGTCTTTAGTTATCTGCATTTCGCATTGCATAAGTCCGATCGGGTTAGACTCGATGGCGTTGGATTTATGAGATTTCGTATTAAACAAAGTTTTCCAACAGTTTTGTGATTGGTTGTTTCAGTTCGTGTTTGGTCGAGTCCAAAAAATAATGGATTTCTTTTTACTACACCTAATAGTTACAAGCAAAATGCAACGAAATCAATATACGAGCTTTATTCAAAAAATACGGTGAGTTTTTAAATTTCGTGGGCTATGGACTATCGATTTACAATTTTTTCTTTATTTTTATTTTGTTCGTAAACGCGTTTCGGTATGTTTGACTACAAGTTGGATATTGAATAAATAGATATTTTATAATAATAAATCAATAAGAAATAAATAAGAAAAAATATATTTTAATAAAAAATAAATAAGAAAATAAAAAATCACCTTATTTTTTGAACAAAACTCGCATTCGATTTAGACTTACGACCGATCAATAGCTGAAAGAGGATCAAAAATTGTATCGGTACTGCCAATGCATAAGGAAATTCATCAAAGAATACGATACGAAAAAAAAAAGAAACTTGCATTTCCCACGCTGCAAGTCATACCGATGGTCATGTACCTTAAGTACTGCGGATTCCGGCGCCAACGCAATCCATCATCATTAGCAGTCGCAAAGTTTACCCACGTACTCTCTCATCTATGTTTCATATGGGATGCACGAACTACCCGCTCTCACAACTCTTCAATTTTCCCTCCTTCTCTTTCTTTCTCTCTCGCTCCTTCTCTCTCTCTCTCTCTCTCTCTCTCTGCACTAATAAACTATCTATTAATCTAACTCTCTCTGGCTCTCGAATACCACACTGAAATTTAAAAAACCCGAACAAAAGATCGTTCGTCATCCGCGTTCAGCTGGCAAAACGATTACTTGTACTTCACTTTATAACTCGATTCATTTGTTTCCCTCGACGATTCTCCCGAGATCTATTTCGACAAGATTGATTGTCTTTTATTTAAACGTTGCCCAGTACGTTTTCTTTGATCGGGTCTTCGTGCGAATGGATAAAAATTCTTCTCGCTCGGTTAATAAAAGTTAAGTAAAAAATTATGTTAAAAAATAAAAAAAACATGAAAAACTAGTAAAAAAAAAAAACTTTTTTTTATTGGCTCACTCAGGGGGGCGGGGGAGGTAACTTTTCACACCGGATTACCGTTCTAGAATTAAAATCGGTTATACTCGTTTACATATTTTCGTGGTTATTAAAAAGATCGTAGTATGAGTTAAATAAACTTTGCTAAAAATTCACGTAACACGAAAGTTTATTTTTTCAACACTCTTGCAACGCCGGATTACAGAACATGGGTATTAATGGTAACAAAAAAAATGAGAAACCGAGCTTCAAAAGGCTTACCAGAATTGAAAACAATGCCTGATCCAACGCTTCGAAAAGGTTGCGAATCATAGTTGTCGGCGTGAAACTCGAGCCGTACTACTGCGCGTACTGTAAAAGTTTACGGTCCAACGGCTTTCGTATTTTTTATTCGCTATCCGTCACTCTGTCAACGATCAAAAATGGTTGCGGCAGGTAATACCTGTGAGCGGTTCAAATATAGCAATTTTTATTTAGTGAAAAAAATGAAATAAAATAAAATGATTGATGAATATTTTTGGAATGATATGTTTATTGATTTCTTCATTTTATTACTTCTTTTTTTTCTCACTTTCAATATGTAAAATTCGTTTTTCGTTTGTTTGTTGGTTAAAATATTTTATTTTATTTTTTTCGACTTTTTTTTTAATGTAAACAAATTTTTACTCGAGTTTAACTTAAGACGAGCTTGTGAAAAATGGCTCCGCTAACTTTGAAGACTTATCGTCAAAAAATCATGACAAATAAAATAATCATTTAAATCGCAAAAGAAACTTGAATTATCTCTGTTGTCGAATCTTAAAAATAATCACTCACGAAATCAACAAATTTAATGGTATTAATAATATTTTTAATTACGATTTTTCATCTCGTCCCGGATGTCCGGATATGATGGCCATAAGAGGTCAGGGTGAGACAGCCAGTATTCTTTTTTTATTCATTTTTGCGTCTATGATTTTTCAAAACCTTTTTATTTATCACACCGTAAAATTTCCATGAGTTGAAAGCATGAAAATGTTATATCGCAGCCAGTCTTCAACGCGTTGCGTATAATACCAGCTATCAACGTAGCATCCTGCATTTCCTTACCTTTTTACCTTCGTAAATGCTCTCTGCGTTTCTACGAATGACTTTGCGTTTCCTACCAGTTTTCTTCTCATTAGGTCTATCAGTTTTTATTTTTTCATCATTTTTCGTCTTCTAGACTTCTTTCTTGATTTTCCTCTTTCCATAATTTTTCTTTTTTTTCAACGTGTAATATTCGGACGTTAAAAGAATGAGTACCTGCATAGCACGTTTGAAGACTTTATTGTGTTTTTTTAACATCGCATCGTTACTTTTTGCACTTCAGTCGTTGCTTTTTTAGATCTCCTTCATTCCAGGTATCATCAATCATGATTTTATTTAGGTCTTCGCAGCAGGTATTTCGAGGACCAAAAAAAAAACCATGTATTCCAATTCTCCGGTAGAGATAGTCATATCAATGAATAAAAAAAGCAACTTCCCAATTTTGTTATTCATTTTGAGGTTAGAATAAATGAAAACTGAATAATTTCGTAATAACTAAACAAAAAAAAGTGAATATTTCAAAACCGTTTTTGTGATCATTGTACACGACAAACCCTTGTCTTATATCGATGCTAGAGTAACAAAAAAAAACAAACTTATTTATTTATTTATTTATCTACTCGAAAAAAAAAGTCACTGAAATACGTCGCCGGTCACGAAACGGAACGAATGAAATTGTTACTAATACTATCCATAATGAGTCGAACTTTTTTGCACTGAACATATCTCCCGGATTTTTTAATGGCCATCTCACTCAGACTTCCCGTAAATGGGATAAAAAATCCACACGCGAAAAATAGCTTCGAAAAAAAATGTCACGAGGGTACTGCGATTTAAAAAAGTGGAGGAGAAATAAATCGACCGAGGACGAGAGAATTCTATTCAACGTATCGAGAGGGAATATATTGTTTTGTTATTCCGAAGAATTTGTTTTTTCGTTTTTTTTCGTCTCCTAGAAATAAACTCATTTTTCTTCACGGTCGATCAACGTTTTTCTGTGTCACACAGTAAACAGAGAAGAATTTTTTATTTTATCGAGTACTATAAATTTGATATAAAATTGATCACGCTTCTTCGTCCGTTTTACCATTGTCGGGGTATCAATTCGGTTATACACGAGCAGAAAACAATTTTGCGTTTCGAAGTTTCGATACGAGACAGGAGGGGAAAAAAAAAAAATCTTTCGTGGCATTAGGGTGCACTCGTATTTCATATTTGTTTCATTTTTTATTCAAAATAGAAGAGAAAAACTTTAGGCCTGAAGCGTACGCGGATTTCTCTCCTCTTCGGTTGCCGAGACTTGAATAACGAATTTAAGCAATTTTATTATATGCCCGAAGAATACAGGGATACGAGGCCGTACGTGAGCGTTGCTCGCGAGTTCCGAACGATGGGGAGAGCGAAGGGGTATGAAAAAAAAAAGAAAAAAAGAAAAAAAAATGACGGAGGTTGAAGATGAAGCGAGGTGACGAGACCAATCTCGTCTGATTATTCTCACGTCACGGTTCTCCGCTTTTCAGGCTTCATGACACTTTTTCTCCGCCCCTTAAACAAGCGAAGAATATTTTTTCCCTACGCATAACTGTATATAAAAGCTTGGCTCCGTCCTCGTTTGGATCTCCGAAACTTTTTATAATGTCTCTAACGATTTATTTTCGCATCGAAATAATCGTTTTTTAGTGCTTCGTTAAAAAACAGTTAATTATTTTTTCTACAATGTCCCAGTATAAAAATGCAGTCATTATTGGAGGAAAAGAACATTTCCTAAAAATATGAAAATTTATGGGACGTGCCGCATTTGGTACGGTCTTTCTTTCAAAGCACGAACTCACGGATATTCATTGATAGAAATAACTTAAATGGCCATCATGATTACCACGAGGCGCCGTTCGAGCAACCTTGAACGCCCCAATTATTCCGCTTTTAACAAACCTCAGTAGCAAACTGTAACCGGCCACTGACGAAGGCTCTAATTATCAATTGCTGCATGGATAACTTAGGAGCCATTAGGATCGTCAATTATCCTCAATATACGAACATTTTACCGTCGAATCAATTCTAACCACAGTCAATGTAAAAAAAGCTTCCTTTAACTTTCAAAAAGGAATTTATCAATCTGACTTCAAAAATCTGAAAATCGAGTCTTCGATAACGGAATTGCAGCAACGCAGAATCGAGTGATCCTGCCAACATCATACGAGTCACGTTCTCAGATTCAAACGGCTCAAACGTTCGAGGAAAACAATTTTGTTCAATATTAAATCGGGGTCGGAGGATCATACGAGCCAATTTGCTTGGAAGGTCCTTACCGGACCCTTCCGAATTTCACTCATCCGTTAATAACTCGTGTACACGCATTCGTACATCAGTTTATCGGTTGTGCGTTGATACACGTGGACGTAGGTATGGAAAATTACGGAGGGTGTCGACGGTTAATACGGGAAGAGGACAGCTCGAGTGCCTAAGGGATAGACCGAGGAAGGAGCTTCGTAACTTTCTGTACCAAAGCCTCCCCTATCCCGCATTTGAACCGCGACCTCTTACCGCATTGCCCTCCTAACTTATACTTTAGAGGAGTCAAAGCACGACGATCGATCAACGTGTAGCATGGACCTACGATTTTATCCCGCGCAGCGGTTACTATGAAAATATATATCGTATGATTTACCAAGTTTTTTGAAAAAAATTAAGTAATTTTTTTTTATTATTCACGAAAAATATTTATTCTTTCATTAATAACTGTATTTTGTCCCCTTCGAAGTAATCCGTCTCAAATAAAATTGGGGAATAGTGCTTAAAGTGACGTAGTGCCTCGATGACGTTTACACTTCGGCTCATGGATGACGACGCCACTAAAAACTTTAATGACCGTCCGCTTGCTTTGTTTGGACTTGATGCGCAATGTTTTTATTTCGTCAGTCAAAAATATTTTTTTTGTTTTAACTGTTTCTACCGATGAATTCGTATCACGTAATTTTTTTGTTGGATTTAGTACTTTGTTGCGAACTGTGATTAATATAGGTTATTAATATCGAAGAATTATTCAAACAAATTCAAAGTTTACAAAACCGAAGGTGTTCAGATGAGAATTGTGAGCTGATAACTAATCGGTGTCAAATTAGACTTACGTGTGTCATTTTATCCACTTCGACATAATTGGTGTTTTTATTTTATTTCAGCTCTGTTATTTTATTAAACGTTACGATCATTTTGCACGCTTGGTAAATAAACGTTTTTAACGCGTACTCTTCGATTAATTTTTTTTCCTTTTTTTCACTTTTAAACATTAAAAAAAAACCATGTTTAACTATCTAGATCTCTTCTATTCCTTTTGTATTCTCAAAAAACGGTACTTTATCTCATATCTTATTGGATATGTACGTCAAAAATCCTTCGTAATTTATGGACGAAGAGGTATAGGTCCTCTTCGTATCGGCAAATCGCAATTTTCTAATATTAACCGATCATTCGATACGCGAATATACGCAGTCCGTGAACGTTGAAAAGTCAATTCGAGTTTTGAACAAACTTCGCGCGTCTTCGTTTGGCGTCATGTATGGATAACGGTACAACGGGATACCGGAGATCAAAGGGCGTGTAATACAGAGCTCTTAGCCGTTCAAAGTTCACCCGACGGGGCACTCGTTCGCATCTTCCGGAAGTTCGAACGAGGACATAACGGAACACATGGCTGAATGTGGAAAGAAACGTAGGACACGCGGGTCTTGCCCTTTTTCGATAGTTTGTACCTTCCATCGGCCGCGAGGGAGTCATATACGGATCTTTGGGACGGAGGGCTGCTTTCGCTACCCGATCTCAACGACGAAGTATCAATAATGCGTTCGACAGGTCTCCTACCTCGAGCTATCGAAGATCTCGTGTACAACGATGGGGCGCCGAGAAATTGCTCGAGAAAAGGCCCAAGGAGGCTCCGAGTACTCCCGGGGTAACGGATCTCCGATATCTCGGGAGTTATGTTCGAGTGGTTGCCGTACCGAGATAAAATGTGCGCTGGTGTACAGGGTGGCGAGAATAAAGCGTCGGGATGAACCGCCGCACGAGATTGACATCAACATGGTGAACGTTCACGCGGTTTCTTATTCATCTTCGGAAACCGCTCTTTTCAAATTAATTCTTTCTTTTACCAATTATCAAGAGATAGCAACCGCGACGAAACGGGCTTCGTGAACGAGTATCTATACGTACATACGTACACACTGGAAATTTCGAGACGCGCAGCGCCCCGGCATTCGCCGGAACTAAACTTCACTAATGTCGGACGATATTTTCTCGAAATCGTAAACAAATACCTACGTGTTATGGTTTCCCATTGATCTCTTAAAATATGTGACAAAATCAAACGGTCGAAGTCCCAAAATGTCTGTTTCGAATATGGCTACGCCGCTCTTCTCCCCTCCGAGTCGTGATCCTAACCAAACTTTTTATTTTACCACATTTACATCACGACAGTCGCAGGGTAATACAATTTGTAATTTGTTTTTTCGATTTGATTAATTTGGGAGAAGACAGCCGTTCGTCTGTCAATTTGACATTGATAGATGAACGTCTGCCCAAATTTTATGAAATTTTGAAGAAACGTTTAAGAAATCTATGAGAAACTATCAGCCTGATCGGCAGACGAGGGGAGGGTGTGCAGCTCCCTCTTAATAGATGATTTCATCATGTATTCGCAAAGCTCATTTTTAATTAATAAAATAACCTAGAATAGTAACCTCATTTTATTGACCTATTATGGTAACCAGGGCTGATAAGCTACGCCAATTTTGAAACATTCATATCTACATAAAATATCACGAAAAGAGTTCAACTCGAGCTTGTTCTTTTCATGTTTTGTGATGCAGAATCGCTTGAAGTAGAAAAAGTTTGTAAAAAATGAAGTAAAAGGTTAAAAAATATATGAAAATATCGTAAAAATTACTTTTTTGATTGATTCACTTGGGATAGTTTTTCAGCCCTAAGTTACCGTTTTTTGTTTAACTCGGTCATGTCGATCATTATGGCAAAGCGGTCGCCGAAATGTTTTTTTTCCCAATCACCACTTTCACCTGCTTTTGTTACCATTTACCTTTATTAGAACACAGCCCTTGATAAAGAATGTGCCGCGTCATGCGTTAGATTAGCAGCGTTGACAGGCCATTTGCTAAAGATATGAGCGAGGACACAGCTGAATTTCGGTCACTTTAATCAATTACACGTCAACCGTATAGTCGAATATTGATTTAAAAAGTAAGGTAAAAAAAAAGTGCTTCTTCGGTACATAAAATAATTGCGCTTGAATAAATATAATCATAAAAATTATAAAGTGCTTCTTCGATACACAAAATAATTACTTAGAAATAAATATAAATATAAAAATCATAAAAATAATCTTCACTCGCTTTGTTGGTTAATTTATTTATCTGTCTTTGTATCCGTTTATTTATTTATTTATTCGTTTATTTATTTATTTTTTCGTTTATTTATTTATTTTTTCGTTTATTTATTCATTTTTTTTCTTGACACGGCAAGTACTGAACCAATTTGGCACATGATTTATACGTTCTTTCTTCTATGCAGTGAGGTCACTGTATGGATCAGATCAAACAGAGCATGGAAAGTTTCGCTGTATCCATCGCCAAGGGATGCACCATATTCTACGCTGCGGAACTCGTTGGACCGATAAAACATTTCTGCCATGTCACCAACTTCCATCTTACTGTTACAACTAGGAATGATTGATGCCGAAAATGTCTTTTCGAGTTTCGTACCAAGTATCTTATATCGGAGAAATCTTTAACAGTCGGTGAATCGCTGGAGTTTCAACAGAACGAAAACACCTTGACCGTGAAATCCATAAAGATTAACGTTGGGCTTCTGATGGACGAAGAAAAAGTGTGACCCTTGGAAAAATCTCTGGTTCGAACATTAAAAAACCCAGCGAACATTTCCGAATTTTTCCGGCTGTCTTTTTCTGGAAAACCTGCCTGGTGCAACTAAAGAATTGATACTTGTCTTGAAGTAGTCAGAGATCTTGACTAACCAGGGATAATCGTCATTTCTTTTTGGTCTGACTGCTAAGGAGATCTGGACTAATCCGAGGATTCTCGTGGCTGGGCATCCACTCAAAAGTCGCTCCGCATCCTTGAGTTTGAGTGGCGAAAGAGCGAGAAAGAAAGCCGGTTGGAGTGGCAAACGAGCAGCAAAAAAGGCCGTTAGAGCGGCAGAGGAAATATATAAAGTGGAGCGTCGAGTAGGCAGAGGGATTGACAGTGCACGGTCAAAATTTCGCGCCGACCGGACAACATTTGAAAAGTACAGGCCTGGGAAAAAATATGCCGGGATTATTAAGACCAAATTTTGTGGACCCGTTTAGACAATTGATAGGATATCCCTCGTACGAATTAGGGCCTTTAATGGCTTATTTGAAGTTTTCTTGGCGAAAAAAAAACTCCAGTAAAACCTTTCAAGCCCTTTTTGTGGCAATCCTCATCGCGATCGCTAACTTAAGGGTGTTTAAAATCCTAATAAAGTTAGGAACATTTTATATGGGCCCGATCAAAGCCTGACCAAACAATATTTGATGTTAGCCAAACGGTTCGTCCAAAAATTCTGTCGCTAAAAATCTCTTATTTTTTTCTGAAGTACCTATAATGATAATACAGACACTCAGTAAGTATCGAATTTTTCGGAGCAATATTAAATCAGACAAAAAAAAATATACCGCGATTGGTCCATACGCCTGCGTTAATTAAATGGAAAAATTCACTCCTTTGGCAGCACCCTTTAAAATTGGCTCACAGGCTGCGCTTTTTACGTACTTTTTTAAAATACACATTAGTAACCTTTCTGTCCGGTTCGAGCAGTAAAATTCTAAATTACCAGAAATAAGAACCACTCTAATACATATATTTTTCAATTCTCAAAAAAATATATATATATATCAGCCATTTGGAGCAGAAAACCGATAAATAAATAAATATATATATATATATATATATATATATATATATATATATATATATATATATATATATATATATACATTATTAATTTCTGGCTGAGTTTCCGCG